>JAKLMZ010000039.1:0-221505 GCA_022813185.1 Floridaphiala radiotolerans | reverse complement strand
TATATTACTATATTATTAAGTAATAATTAGCTCCTAAGATTATATATTTAGCTTATAGATTAACTAGAGTTTTACTAACTTATTATAGATAAAGGGTTCTTTACTAATAAGTCTTAGGATACCTTCTAATACTAAGTTATTAATATAGTTATTAAACCTTAATAAGATTCTAATTATCTTTTTATAGGAGTTTACCCTATCTTAATAAAGTTATTAATTAAAGCTAATTAGCCTCTAGTTATCTATATTTAGAATAAAGGTTTTAATATCTATTAAACTTCCTACTAGTTTAGATAAAGAAGGTTATGCTAGTTTCTTTAGGAGGCTAAGTTTAATTTTGTCTTTAGACGGATCTATATAGGTCTAAATACTATAACTAACTACCTATATCTTAATACTATAAATCTATTACTCTTAGTCCTTATAGGACTTAAGCTACTAAGTTATTAGTATCTTATAGGTCTAAAATATAGATATAATAATAGATAAGATAAAAAGGGGCTAGACTTAGTCTACTCTCCTTTCTCTATAGGTTAAGTTAATAGAGCGTATACTATAGAGAACCTTTACGGTCTCTTAAAGTCTTAGCTAATTTATCCTCTTATTCCTCCTTTAACTTCTTCTTTTTTATTAATAAGAGAAGTTTAGAGGTTTAGGAAGTCTAATAAGGTTATATAGACGTAAAGGCGGTAACGTCTAGGTAGTATAGATATAAGAAATAATAAATTTACTAGTAAACTTAGGATAAACGAGGCTTAAATAAAGTGCTACTCTAGGCTTATAACTATTATACTATATAGTGGCTTACGTAGTAAGATTATATCTAGTCTATATAAACTATATATAAGTCCTATATATTTAACTATATACTAAGCCCTTTTTTCTTTCTATTTTTACTAGGATCTACCTAAGAAAAATAGAATTTTTAAATATAACTAAGTGGCGATAAATACTTGACCCACCAAGTCGGATTCTCCGATAGTCTAGACAGCTGATTCTACAACATGGCGAGACTGATATGAAGATATGGGTACGCGTACATCGCAGGGCCAGAATGAAGACAACGTCGAACGCTGCCAATCGCTGCCGAAAACACCATTTTCTGATTTCGTTTCAATGGACACATGTCACCCGACACGAGAGGCTTTCTCTTGGTCAATCATGCTTTGCGCCCTTGGCTTCTGGTTCGTCCTACGAAAAGGCCCAGCCCAGGTTTCATACAGCCTCAGCCCTGCCAAGTGTAGTCTCACAAGTGAGCTGTAAGTTTAAGAAGAGCAGCTGAAAACAGTCCCGCCTGCCTTCCGTGGATAAGTAAAAGCAATCCTCTCACCAGTCATTTCCCTCTCCAGTTCCCCTCCTCTTTCTCTAGTCCACTCAAATCATCAAAATGTCTTCTACTACGACTCAGGTCCTCCCCATAGACACTCCTCTCTTCACCGCTGTACCGCCTGCTCCAAGACATGCGGTCACTACGCATCTTCCAGGTTGGGATCTTATGCTCGAGTTTACCCTGAAGAAGCCAGATTTCTTCGCCAAGTTCAAGGACATGTACCCAAGATTTCTGCTGCATAGGGACATCAAGCAGGTTCGTAAGGCTCTCGATAACACTAGGCTACTGCTGACGGTCCTTAGCTGAATGCAGCAATCCTCAAGTACATAGAGGCTGATGGAAGGTTCCTTGTGCTTTTTCCTACCTATAAGCTGGCAGCTGCATGCCGGGACTTCATCACCAACCCTCAGCGGCCGGATGGTCTCGACTCGCTGCAAGCCTCAACCGTTGAACTTCGTGTCTTCGAATGCAAGACACGGCTGTACGCCGTAATATTCCCCATGAGCGAGATGAGGCTTGTAATGCCATTCTGGGTCAACATGGGTGTGGGTATCTCGAGCCGAGTGGCGGAGGAGAACCTCAAGCACTTGGACCAGCTGCGCGAAGTCGACGCCCGCGTCCAGGATTCGCTAGGCGTCGAGTCAAGCGTACATCACAGCTCCCTGCAAAAACGGATTGCCGAACTCATGGAGTGTGCTCCTGTCGGACCTCCCCGTGCAGCAAGAGTTGCACCCGACGATGTCTTTCTTTTCCAGACGGGCATGTCAGCGGTCTACCTTGTCCATCAATATCTCTTGAACTGGCGATCCAAGCCTACAAAGACGGTGATGTTTGGCTTCCCCTTCAACACTGTGCCCAACGTACTCAAATGGTTCACTCCAGGATTTGAGTGGTTCCCCCTTGGCACAGAGTTTGATGAACTCGAAGCTTTCCTCGAGAAGGAAGCATTGGCAGGCACGCCCGTACAAGAACTCTGGACAGAATACCCATCGAATCCACTCCTAGTCAGCTCTGACCTGACACGACTGCGCCAACTGGCCGACAAGTACGGGTTCATCCTCCTGGTTGACGAAACAATTTCCGGCTTCTGCAACGTCGACGTCCTTCCCGTCGCCGACATCATAGTATCCTCCCTTACCAAAGCCTTCAGCGGCTACGCCGACGTCCTCGGCGGTTCAGCCGTCCTCAACCCCTCCTCCCCACTCTACACAGACCTCAAAGCCCTCTTCCAAACCCACCACACCGAAACCCTCTTCTCCCTTGATGCCCAAGTCCTCCTCTCAAACAGCGCAGACTACCTCCCCCGCTCCACCATCCACAACCGCAACGCCGCCGGCCTAACCTCCTATCTCCAATCTCTCGTGACCAACCCCAACAGCTCCGTTGCCGGAGTCTACTACCCCACCACTTCCCCCACCCTCGCAAACTACGACGCCTACAAGCGGCCCTCCAAGCCCGACTATGAATCCGGGTATGGCTGCCTCTTCAGCGTCGACTTCGACAACCAGGACTCGGCGATTGCGTTCTACAACAACCTCCACGTGCATCAGGGACCGCATCTAGGCGCGCATAGAACGCTGGCGATTCCGTATGTTAGGGCGCTGTATGGGGATCAGCTGGAGGCGGTGGCGAAGTTTGGGTTGAGGCCGACGATGATCAGAGTTAGTGTGGGATTGGAGGAGTTGGAGGAGTTGGTGAGGGTGTTTGAGTGGGCGGTGTGGAAGGCGGATGAGGCTAAAGGGAAACTGTTGCAGAACGGAAGTGGTGAGGTAACGGAGGGTGATGTGGTCCAGGGAGGGGAAGATGGGGTTATTGATGATAAGGGGGCGTATCTGAATCCGATTGTTGGGTTGAGTTCGCCTCAGATCTAAGAGGGCCAGATGAAACAAGTTTACTTCGGTTGTAGACGCGTTCAAAAGCGGATGTTTGGAACCTTTCCGCTCTTTTCTGCTCGTTCTAGCGTTCGAGGTACTCAAACGCACATGTTTCGGTAATTTCGTATTCAACTATCCAACAAACTCATCATCTCAGCTGGCTATCTGTTCTCCTGACGCTGCTCGCTCACTAGGCGGACTGTTACAGACTAAACCATACGTATCCATTCTCAGAGCTCCTCTACGCAAGCCTAGAATCACCCCCTGCTAATGTTCCCCTTCGCCCTAAACCCATCCAACACATCTCCCAAATCAACATACGTCCTCACCCCCTTCTCCACCATAGTATTATACACAACCCTCAACTCCTCCTCCTTCAACCCCCCATCCCCATCCCCCTCATCCCTCAACCCCCCAAAAGCCACCATAGAAAACCCCATCCCCCACGGCACCTTCCCAACCCCCCTCAAGAAAACCTCCCTCGCCCTCTTCTTCCCTCCGCCGGTCCGCAGTTCAAACAGCACATACCTCCGCCAAATCTCCACGCTATGCCGTCCAGACTTGGACGTGACCGCTCGTTCGAACACCGCGCGGATGGCGTGCTGCGTCCCGCCTAGCTCGACGCGTCGGCTCATCTCTGTGGAGAGGAGGAAGAGCCAGTCGACTACTGTGTTTTCTTTTTCGTTGTGGAGGGTGGCGGATAGGGCGGTGCGGAGGCGGTCGTCGAGGCGGAAGCGGGATTCTGTGGTGCGGAAGGTGGAGAGGAGGAGGGTGTTGTGGGGGAAGAGGGATAGCGACTTTTGGAGGAGGGAGCGGATGGTGGCGGGGTGGAAGGGGTGGTTGTGGGTAGTGTGGTACTTGATTAAGGTGGCGATGGACTGGTGGAGGGCTTCATGGAGAGGGGTATTTTGGAGGGAACAGGTCGTTAGGAGGGTGGCTGTGCGGGTGATGATTGTGATGGAGGGGTCGAGGGAGGGGAATTCGAGGAGGTAGATTAGGTAGGCAAGGCAGTCGGTTACGGCGAGGATATGTTCGTGAGTGTAGGTAGATTTGGTGGATTGACTTGAGGTACCGGCTCGTGCGACCAGGGAGACGGCTGACTCGGTGGCTTCGGTAAGGATGGTCTTTGCTCTGAGTATGCTTGCGGCGTTCGGTTCTGTCAACAACGATGCCAAGGTTGAGGGATTCCCGATCGCTACAGCAGCTCGGAGGGCGGCTTCTGGTCCATCGTTGAGAAGAGTGTGCCAGATCAACGTCTTCCACAGCAAGAAGGCGTCAGGTTGTTGACTTCCGTCTCGAGACGCACCCATCTGCAGTGCTGTGACTAGTGTTCGCTGAGCGACGGGCCAGTTGCTCTTCGTTATCTCGATAAGAGCGTAAATGCCATACAGATATAGCTCGGACGGCGTCTTCTTGATTAGATATTTCGTGAGCTTGGCCGCCGTATCTGGAAAGTGCAGACTCTCCAAAGCGAGATGATACTCCATAATCGGCTTGCCGCCACGACCCTGACCAAGGCTTTTCAGCACATTGCGAACAAAGTCTGGGGGGCAAGATGGGTTTAGGTTCGCATCCGCGTTGAAGAGTAACTCTTGAGTAGTGATGCAATAGGGAAGATGGTCACTCAACCGAGTAACCACCGTACAGTTTCTGAAGAAAGAGTCTAGCCACCAACTGAACGGCGTGGCCGTCGGATCTAGGGATGCCAGCGGAGGAAGGTGGCAGAAGCACAAAAACGCGTTCACCAAAAGGGTGTGGTCGTACGAGTCCCTGACTGCTTCGAGGATCTCCATGATATCCGTAACCAAGACCATGTGATATGGATCATCTTTGCCAGCCTCATCCAAGGATCTGCCTGGCAGTTGCAGCAGCTTTGTAGAAGCACTTTCGAGCTCTGCAAAGCTCCTGAAGGGCTCTCGTTCATCCACATCCATATCATGCATCCGCATGTCCGGCTCTGGCGGCTCCCCTTCGTTCACCACGAAGTCTGCCCAACCCTTTGCACCATTTTCGCCTATCCTAGGGACCTCGCTCTCCCAGAACTTCTCGAAGGAGCCAGCCTCCCAGAAATCACCATAAGATGCAAGTTCGGAGGCATCTAGAATACTAGACATGTCTGCCTTTGTGTCCAGCACGTTATGAGGCGGCTTGAAGAAGGTGTATTCGAGCAATGCCTGCCACAGGGCAATAGCAAGTTCTTGATATCCGGTTTCCTGCAGATATACGGTCATGCGTGTGAAGAAATACAATTTGAGCAACCTGATCTCGGCCTTCGCCGACTCAGTTAAACCGGGCTTCTCGAGGAGGTTTCCAACGGCCTTGATAGTTGCAATGAATATGTTGTGGCATTCGCTATGGTTGTACTGACTGAAAGAGGTCTGAACGAAATCAATGTGCCTTTTTCGTAGTTCGAAGTTCAATGGACTCTTTTCAAGAATGCGCTCCAACTCCTGGGTCAGCCGTTCTGATGACCATACCTTCATACCCTCATCCAGCATGCCGATAAGCAACCGATCGTAGGCCTGTTCACCAAGCGTGAAGTGTTTCAAGGCCGTGTTATAGAGATCTAGTCTGATCTCTGCAACACTTACCTCTTCACTACGGGTAGATGTGTACGTATTACCGGTAATTAACAAGGTCTGATGCTCGATGAGGTCAAGCCAAGCATCAACATTCCGAGGTTCGTCCTTCGTTCGCTTCGTAAGAACTGCATTTTTTTCTCGGTTGGGGCGACCAGGGTCTTCATCCATACTGGCGTCTAAAGCTGGTTCATCCGAGTCACTGCTGCTGTCCTCGGCGCCTCCTGGGTATGATAGCCCACTAGTTGCACCCAAGACGGAGGACGCAAGCATGAGACTGGCAGATGGCGCGACCTGGAGCTCGTTCTGCCGCCTTCTGCGACCAAAGTGTATAACATCTGCAGCAAGCTCCTCTTCTGGATTTGTCTCAGAGCGAGCCACTACCCTCCGTGTCTCCGCATCTTTAGGGATCTTCTGCCGGCGCAAGGACTGTTGCGAATCCATATCATCCGTCTGAAACCGGCTTGTCAAGACAATTTCCTTGTCTGTGGACAGCGCTCGGTTAATCTTCAAGTGAGGCGGCGCACCAAGTACCCTGCCGTAGCCTATCCTTCTATACGGCGGTATGTTGTACTTGTGAAGTCTGCCGTACTGAAGGTTGCCCAGGTCTCCTTTCCTGTCGGCTATGTATAACTTCTCATCATCCCACGGTATGACAAGAGGTTCTGCGGCTGGTTCGACATTTGGGGTTATGCGCCGCCTTTTATGCTCACTGCTCCTCGATCGGTGCCTCTGCCGTCCGTGAGAGTTGGGATCTGACTCACGCGGCGAACGTCGCCTATGGAAATGGCTCTCGCGTTCATCTCGACTTCTGTGCCTCCTGCGCCTATCATCACCCTTACGCGTTTCGTCCCTTTGGACAGGGTCCGGTGGGGGCGCGGGCTGGACTTTCGGCTTGAAGCTGGCAAACTTTGGGATACTACGCTGTTATGATTAGCTGTTGGCTAGAGGAAGGGGAAGGAGGATGGCACACTTGTCCTTCCGACATGGCCAGTAACATTCAAACCATGTCTGGCAGCAAGGGGACAGAAGTGAGTCAGACGCAGCCGTGAAGTGGTGTGAACCTCGGGCAGAACATGACGCGGTTGCGACTGGGGAAGTTTTACGCGACAAGCTTCAAAAAGTTTCTGCCACCGCCCCAAGAAGTTCATTCTCGCAGAAGTTTCGAAGTCAAGACGGCGAAGACAACAGCATTTGAACAACTGGCAGTGGCGCACCGAGGGAGTGAAGGATCCGGACACAAAACTCCACATGGATCACTGAACAACACAGCAATAATGGCGACATCCATCCAGAAGCAGCTTGCCGCAATTGCGGCCAACAGCAACAATCAGCTCAACCTCAAGGCGCAACGAGCAGCGCACGGGAAATCCTTGCTGTTCGACCCTAAGATTGCCGTAAATCAAAGCTTCGATACCCTGTACCACATATGCCTCGAAGGGTTCCAAGAAGTATGCATGCTAGACAGGCGGTTCGCGGTCTTCGCAACAACTCTGTTCAGCGAACAGAGCAAGAACGAGGAACGCGAGCAGATGACAGCCGGAGAGAACAAGGAATTAGACGCGGTTCTGGAGAGCTTCATGGCATTGGTGGGCTCGAGACTGCTCCTCCGACCGGCTGTTAAGGCTATGGAATGGCTCGTTAGACGGTTTCAAGTCCACGAATATAACACGCAAGCCCTTCTACTCACCTTCTTACCATATCATGGAGCTCCGATCTTCCCAACGCTCCTCTCGATATTGCCGGCGCAACTGCCACAGCCTTTTCGATTCTTACATCCATATGTCGGACCGCGCTCCAACCCGCCGCGGTCGGTCATTGTATATACCGCAAGCCATACGCCGGCCTTCTTCGCCGCCTTTAGTCAGTATATGCTCAAGGTAGTTCAAAATGGATATCAATCTACAACTCAGGTTACATTTTGGAGCACCGTGCTGACACAGGCTGTGGACAACATGCTGGGACAGGCTCGGTCGGGCAGAGGAGCGATACAAAGTCAACGGGAGGAGGATCTGCTGACAAAGGTGCTACCCGTGCTTGAGGGTGCTCTGAATGCAAGAGACCCGGAGATGAGCCTTGGTTGTTATATGATCATCACGGTGTTGGTGTCGAAGACAAATCTAGATGACAGAGTGCTGGATGGACTTATGCAGGCAGTTGCTTCTACTGTTCCGACGGACGCTGTACGTGAATGCTTGCTCTGCTTGTCAGTCATATCACATCAACGACATGCCGCTGCCTTACCTGCGGCAGTAGTGCGGGCGTTGCTTCAAATCGACGGGTTGTCACAGGCACTCGCAGCATTGAACAACGAGCATCGAGTGGACCGATTGATATTGGGTTTGATCCTAGGTGCTTTGGACCGAATCGGAGCAAAGGCCGTGAAAAAGAGTTCAGAGTCGTCTGCATCATCGTTCCTTCTCGATATCATCGCTCAGGACCAAATCGAAGCCGAACACTTGCCTTTGGTTGTGGACGCAATCCTCAAGACCATTAATAGGGGACGGTCATCGAGTACCACGTCAGTGGACGTAAAGGAATCCACCGTGGAGGTGCTGAGATTGCTTCTAGCCTCTCCTGTTTCAGGATCAGAAGTACAGCTGCTCGTTCAGGAGAAACACGTCGATCTAGAGGCTCTTGAACTCGAGGCTTACATTGCTCCCAAGGCGATCCAAGCTGGCGAGAATGGATCAGAAGACATGGAGCTTCCGGACGCCAGCGATGAACCCGTTGAGGAGACCTTCGAAGACTTGCTTTCCGCCATACGGAACCGGTCTGACGCCGATATTTCGTTCTTAGTCCCGTCACCGCCTGATACATACGAACAGCTGCGTGGCAGCTTTCTGCGGGCGGTGGCGTCACAGCCACTGCTCAGCAAATTTAAAGCTGTCAGCGCCCTGAAACAAGACGAAGCGCTTACGTCTCCCCTCTACTTCTCGTTTTACATGCGGATTCTTTGCGATTCTGTACCCGCTCGAGCTAAAGCCACTGCAATAACACAGATAACGGGCTGTCTGAACGCTCAAACCGATACAGCTATCGATCTGCAAGCTCTCGTGCCATTCTTAATCTTTGCATTGCGCGAGCCTTCTGGTACCGTCCGACGAGCTGCTATAAACTGTCTCGTTGCCATTGCGAGCAGGTATTATGTGAGGAGTACCGATTCGAAGGTCCCAAAGAACATCGCAGTTTGGGGCAAAGACGCACTTTATGGGACTGAGACGAAAGACCTCAAATGGCTCTCCTCAGACGACAGTCAAAAGATATTGACCACGGTGTTTCTGCCTGCACAGGCAGAATGTGTTCTTCATGAAGACCAAGTTGCCCATGTGTTAGACGCTGCCTTGAATGGATTGCAAGAAGCGAAAGCACATGGTGTGAAGTCAACCATACCTGAACTCAAGTCGTCGAGGCGAGCAGAGCTCTTCTCATTCCTCGGCAGTCACATTGTTCACACTCCCTCCTTTACAATGAGATTCCGTCTACTAGGAATGCTTGCGGGAATTGGAAAGGCGGGCTCGGCCGGTCGAGTACACATCCTACTACCTTTGCTCAAACGGTGGGCCGCGCTTGGCAATGAGTCTGTCGTAGACATCTTGGAGAAGGAGAAGCTCGATCTGCAGGCTTTCGAAGAGGCGTCGCTGACCGTTGCAACCCAGCGGGATGCTGAAGGTTTGAATCTCGTTCAAGCGATTGCCTCAGGGAACGTCGGAGGCGGAAGACTGCCACTTCAGCGTGCGGCTTTCGCGCGTTTAAAGGCACTTTGGCCGAAGATCAAAGACAACCTTCGGCAGTCTGTGGCAGAGTACCTACTCCACATGCGTTTGGACTCATCAGACGCAGAGCGACAAGATATGGCGGCAGATGTGCTCAACAATATCACGCTCACGGAAGACGTATTGCTGACATTCCTCGAGTCCGCTTCCAGTACAGCTAAGATGCCCAATGGCCCGCCGTCCTCAAAGCGAAGAAGGACAAGTCGATCATCGACCGGGAAGGTGGACGTCCACGCTGAAGAAGACCTGACTACCAGAATCCACAGATTGACACGCGTCCTAGAACTCGTGCAGTCTTCGAAACCAGAGTCTATGCCTCAGCTCATGGGTAGCCTGTTCCATGTACTTGGCGACCTGCAACAGTACAAAACGCAAATGCATTCGGATATGCCGTACTTGCAGACTTTGACACTCGGTAGTCTGTTAGCCATTGTGGACGCACTCAAGGCTTTGAAGACATCGAAAGGGGACTTCCCCGGTGTGAGGATGGATCTTTTGGTCGATTGCGTTCGATCATCACCAAGCCCTCAAGTGCAGAGTCTCGCCCTCTTGCTCATCTCAAGCCTTGCGACCTGGGCACCTGAACTCGTGCTGCATAGTGTCATGCCCATTTTCACCTTCATGAGCACGACACTCCTGCATCAGAGTGATGAGTATTCGGCTCATGTCATTGACCAAACCATTACCAAAGTGGTGCCGCCACTTGCTGCGGCTTTGCGGAAACAAAACCAGACTCTTGCATCCGGAGCTGCAGAGCTGTTACTCAGTTTTGCAACCGCTTTTGAGCACATTCCCATTTCTCGCCGGCTCGGTCTCTTCAAGCTCCTCGTGCAGACGTTAGGGCCGGACGACTGTTTGTATGCAATCATTGCTATGCTCTTGGAGCGCTATCCTACCGATACGCTTGCCCTACAGTTTACGGCTGACCTCGTTGATGGCTTCGACTCCATCACAGGACTTACCGTGAGTTAACCCTCTTCCAAAATAGCATCCGATAAATGCTAACCCTTCTCCAGGCTTCAAGCAAGATGATGTCCTTGCTCAGTGACGCAGTCCAGCCCAAGCGTGCTTTGTCAGACGTTGTTCTAGGCCTTGCTGACAAGCCTACCACGCAACGAGATACTGTAGTTGCGAACATACTAACAGGCTTTGAGCAAATGCTCTCGGATAACCGCTTCCGCACTAAGTTAGCTATGGAAGTCGAAAGTGATGAAGAGAGTGCAACCAGGATTCGGCAATCTTATGCAACCCTCCTTGATCAAGTGATTCGATTCCCCAGCAAGCTTGATGAGGCTCTGTCAGCCCGCATCAATCAGACCCAAAGCAAGCTGCTCTCAACCGTTCTCCGCTTGCTGCCGACTTCCGATTTTGTAGGGTCTGCCGACTTGCTGCTCCAAGACGACAGCTTGGAGACCCGCACAATCGTCCTCAAGTCCCTGGACCAAAGGGTCCGTATCGAGAAGCAAGACAACGAAGCCTCGCGTCAGGCACTCATTGGCTTCTTGCCCAGACTCACCCAGATTATTCAAGGGCAGAACGACGCTTCTTTGAAGCTTCGCGCTATCGCATCGATCGACCAAATTGCGCTCAAGTACGGCAAGAAGCACAAGAATGCAGTCGTCTCTGTATCCCAGGTCATGACTAGTGACGATGTCCTGCACGATCTGGACGCCCGGATACGGGTGGCAACCGTCTTGTGTCTGGCCTCGATGGTGGAGATTCTCCGAGACGACTTCATTCCTCTGCTGCCAAAGGTTCTGAACCATACCTTTGATTGCCTGAGGCAAAGCATATCACCAGAAGACTCACATAATGAGCGCCTGCACAATGCGGGGTACGCGTTGTTGCACGCTTGCTTGGAGTATGTGCCGTTTGTGATGATTGGCAAGTTCCTAGATCAGGCGTTGGAGATCTCAGTACACTCCGCGCAAGCTGACATGGGAGACCTTGCGGATGAGAACCGTACCCATCTTTACCAGCTCTGTGCTAAGCAGATGGAGGCGAAGGACCTGTTTGCATCGTTACAGAGAACATGGGACGTGGCTGCTAAGGCTGGCTACAAGCCCCTCAAGGAATTGGTGTCTCTATGGAACCTTGCCATGTCAAGGTATCCCAAGTCGGCCATCGCTCGGAACTCACAAAGCCTGTTCAACCTCTTCTACAAGGCTTTCGATCTTCGGCGCGTACGTGAGATCGAGGGTTTGCAGGAACTTTTTACGGAGGACCAGCTGGAGGAGCTGGAAACTTCCATTGACGAGGTGGCCATCGCAATGACCCTCAAGCTCAACGACACAACATTCCGACCATTCTTCATCCGCCTCGTCGAATGGGCTGCAAGCCTGCCGAAGAAGGACACAACAGGCCGCCACCTACGCTACACCACCCTCTTCCACTTCACCCAAGCCCTCTTCGACCGCCTCAAATCCATTGTCACGAGCTACTCCAGCCACCTCCTCGACCCCATCGCAACCCTCCTCAACACAGTAACCTACACCTCCCGCGCAAACACCACCCTCCTAACCTCCATCTTCGCCTTCCTCGCCAAATCCTTCCAGCACGACCAGGACGACTTCTGGCAATCCCCCTCCCACTTCACCACCATCGCCACCCCTCTCCTAAACCACCTCTCCCTCGCTCCCCTCCAATTAGCAACATCAACCCTCATCCCCACAATCACCGACCTCGCCACCGCAGCCGCCTCCCCCGAGCACCACAAAACCATCAACACCTCCATCCTCAAGCTCCTCCGCCACGAGAACCCGCAAACGCGGCTGGCAGCGGTGAAGGCGCAGATTTCGCTGACGGAGAGGTTGGCGGAGGATTGGCTGGGGATGCTGGCGGAGATGCTGCCGTTTATTAGCGAGGCGCAGGAGGATGAGGAGGAGGTTGTGGAGAGGGAGGTGCAGCGGTGGATTGGGGTTATTGAGGGGGTTTATGGGGAGAGTTTGGAGGCTATGCTGCAGTGAGATGCTTTGGCATTGGGGTTTGATTGATTGTGTGGGTGGGTGGTGTTGCATGACTTGTAATGGCGCAATGTGGATTCGGCGTCTGATGTAAATAGATGCACATGTAGTGGCCAAATGAGACTGAACACAGTACCCCTTAAGCTCCAGGGTGCGGCCCCTGCCATGGCTTCTCCTAACACCATAATCCACTACTCCGTACTCCCGATCCTCCCCCAGAAACCTTCCAATTACAGTACAGAGCTCATATTTATTCCCAATCGCCCTTCCCCTTCCCTTCCTGCCCACTAGCTAAGTTCAGATACCGGCCGACAGTGCACTCGAGAATTTGCTGCATTGCGCGGCGAATATCTGACAGCTAGCTTTGCGTACCCCACTGACTCCCCAGCTTCTGCTCATCTCTTGTTGCGGGGGACACCCCTAACTGACGTGAGCGAACGAAAGCAACAGTCTACATGTTAGTAGAGGGGTATGCACGTCGATTCTACATACATGGCCTTTTAAAAGCTCCAGAAAGAAAGAGAAAGGTACAAAAGTGCAAGCAATCTGCAGGTCATGGGTCTCAAATCAGAAGCTCCAGTAATCTAACCTGTGATTGCAATATTGAAGGGTTTTGAGAAAGACGTCTAGATAGGGACAAGAAACGGAGATTTGCATCTGATCAGAATCAACTCTGCAGCAGGCTGCCTGCTCAGCAGCTTGCATGACGAAAGAACCTGATAGTATAGTATGATCTTGTAGCCTCGCACAAATGGTGCCACGGTTGTGGAGCTGGGTAAGATGTAAGAGTTTGGATTGCTTACTTTTCCATAAGAGCTCTGGGATTGTTTAACCTATGCAACAGAATATACGTGCCTTCGTTGAGGGGTGAGGCAACTGAGGAGTTCTTCACTGTTATACCCCCGGAACAAGACATCGAGCAATTCTGAAGCATTCAGAAGCGTTGAACGAAACACACGCTCAAGGTCGGCTTGCAACAGTAAACTGTGTGTGGTAGACAGTGATTGAGCTGTGATCGCAGCAGGAATATAAACACCCTCCCAAATATTCCCTAGTCAAGAAGTGCTGCAAATAAGAGAGGTTTTACCCGAGCCAGCAAGGAAGTCTTGAATCGAACATTCTCAAGTCCGAAATAGGCATATTGCAGATTAAGTAGCTTGTCCTTTGGACACGGAGAACGTTGGTTATCATCTTGACAGGAGCTACCAGAGCCGCCAACTGGAATGTATTGAATGTATGAAACTGACCTCAACACCAACAGGAAAGACAAGACGGGCTTAGACCTACCAATCGATCATGTTTTGAAATCCGAAGTGCATCTTTTGAGGAATGGAGAACGGATAAGCAGAGTTAGTATGAACGTAATCCGAGACTACGGTTGTCAAAACGCGAGAGGGGTGCCTCTCTCACCTTGGTCCTTCTCGATGGCGCCTTTCGCCAACAAGAGACCTGGGGAGTGTGGCACCCTATCTTTTTGTTGCGATATAGCTTGGCTCACCCGCTGGCCGCGTTCAACCTATTTGTCCATAGACCATGATGTTGCCATTTCCAACTCGGCGCGTCCATGGATCTAGGCAAGTGAGGAGACGTCATGATCATATCCCATAGCTCTACCCTTCCGCGATAGCCGGATCACTCATCTTGCGCTGATGATTGTCTGAGTACGAACAAGGCAATGATTTTCAAACATCCGAACACCGAACTTTGGAACATCGCCACGTTCTTCATGCAGGTCTTGTCCGCTAGTGGCAGTGGTGACAAATGGAGGCTCAAAGCCATCCGCTGCATCATCTTATGTGAGCAACTCGTTAGCGGCAGACGCTTCGACCGCGTGCCGGATGTAGCCGCGCTTAGCTCGTTTGGTGTGATACCTCCGGAGACTATGATTTTGTAAGCTTCCAACGATGTCTAGATGTCTGATGATCTATGGTGAGGATTGGTCTACGCGGAAGCGCCTTTGGAGATGTTCCTAGCCTCATGTCAGGAGGATTAAACCGGATTGCGCACATGAACAATGACAAGGGAGTCGATGAATTGTAACCGAGGAGGTCGAATATGGAAGCATCGGATGTCGCACAGTGTCCAAAGATAGACACAGATATTATCTTATCCAGCAAAGATCTTCCAGGGCCAACCATGGCTCCGGAGTGCAACCGGAGACGGCTTCAAGAAGGAATGAATCGATAGTCTGCCAAGAGCCTGGTCGCGGCAACGGACATGCAACCCTAGGAACAAACTGGTAAGACTAGATGTCTGCATTGACGAAACACTAACCGAAAGTGCCGAATAGTGTAAGAGCAAAGACTCAGAAGCCTGGAAGCTAGACAAGATAAAGTGACGCTATTAGCGGGTAGAACTGTGGGGAAAGATATCGCTTCCAAAGAAAGTAACATTTTGCACTAAGCCGAAGTATGGCTGAATCGCCTCGGAATAAGTGTGAGCGCGAAAGTGGCCATGGTTGGGCGTGAGCTGCTGGATCTGGCTTGGTTTATATTGATGAATGATGACGGTGCACAAATGGAAGTCTTTCCACCGACGCCTGGTGGAGAGACTATCGGGAGTACCTTGCGGGTGTAATACCCAAAGTGACGAGTAGGACACAAGAATAGAAACAGCTTTCGGGAAGAGGAACCCTATTGACGCAACGGTATGAGAGAGGTAGCATTCGTTATGTCGGATCTCGGGGTCCGCGAGGACGGTACCCGGCGACGTCAGACAGGAGGATCCTGGATTGAAAGTCTCCAGTCCAGTAGACCTGTGGATGTTCGTTCGAACTACCCGGAAGACATCCGCGCGCAATCGAAGAGACTGATTAGATTTGATTGAGAAGTTGAGATCTTTGGGTGCGGTCCAACCCAAGACTGCAGGGCTCCACTCGCCTAAAATATGGTTAATCCTAACATTAGAACACACCAAACCTTAACCGTGCTTAGTTTGAGCACATGCTCCTGCTTTCTCTCAACTTCAGTCCGTCATGCCCTGGGCTCTGCTCCCAGGTTCTCTTCGAAGGAACACAAGTTCCGATGCCGGCTTGCAATCTGACAGATTTGGCCTTCCCAACGCAAGCTAACGCAGCTTTCCTTCTTGTGTCCTGGTGTCGTTGCTGAATAATGGAGAAGAACTCTGCGATGGCAATGTCGCGTAGAATGAAGGATTCCATGCCATGGTTACTCATCCATTACAGATGACCTAAGATATGTCAGTTCATCCTCATGGTTCATTCTCCAAGTTATGCGACCACCAGATCCTGCAGGTGATGTGCGGTGATGAAATATGGGAAGAAAGCGCAAACTGTCACCGCACTAGCTGCAGATTGGTTCTTGGAGAGCCACAGTCGGCGATCGCAAATCGAATGGTCATGTGGCTGAGGTACAGCCCTTGCCCAGAACTGGAATGCTACGTTGCGGAAACATTTCGTACGTATCCAGAGTAGATGGAACTGAGGCTGAGGGAATTCCAGCAGGCACCGGTAGGATAGAGATCATATATGAACATACCAATCTGCTTTCGGCATGTCCTTCCCAGCGGCTTTCGGCATCCCGAAACCTGTAGGGCTTGGCTACTATGAAGCTGTCGGTGGGAGCTGAATTCCTTCAACCGGCCCGTGCACCAGCAAGGGCGCGAATGTTTGAGAGCACGAACCCCCAGAAAGAAAAGAAAACATCTTCAAGGTGCATCAGCCTCAGCCTTACCAGGTCCAGGATGACGATATTCGGATCCCAGAGTGGGATTTCACGACCGATGGATGTAGGCAGGGCGCTGAGTCGCACGCTGATTTGGTAAGCTACGAGCAATTACCTGGTATCATTATCGTTCTGTAGACGATCAAACACAGCGAGCAGCAGCAGTCCTTTTCCGTTGCCAAGAGACATCGATGACAATGTGCTCTTTCGACACAGAGCACAGCGGCCGAAGACTTTAGTAATTGCATATCTGTCAAACAGTGCTGCAGGATGTTGCGTCAGGATTGCAGAGCGCTCTTCAGCCCTTCTCTTGTGTTCACCGCCACGGCAACGTTCTCTAGACGGCTGCCTTAGGATCAATGACCTGTGTAGGGCAGCCGTAGAGTGTGATCAGGTTCGTGGGTAGATACAGTGTTGAAGCAGCATTAATCCAGTTCATTGGTCGGACGACATTGGTTTCTACACAGCCACGCCTTCGGCCAACAATTCTGACTGACAGTAATTATTGATTCCGATGACTTCGGCATCCTGGAGCGCGAGCGGGTCCGACCGCGACAGAAAGAAGCTTCGTAACTTGTTCCATGCGGTAGTATTGTAGCATCCATGTCTTAGTGTCAAGACCCAAGCGCACAGAAGAAACGTGGGGTTATCCTAATAATCCTAAATATAGGGCAGTCCGACGCCTGGTCATTGGATCAGACACTGTCAACACCAGCGTCAGTTAGCGGCATCGGCCCATGATTTGCTTCGACTCAGACCGTTTGGCACCGAACATCTTCCGTCATAGCCCAACTCTCTGTTCAGACTTCCCAGATGCATAGGAGGTACGTACTTTCACCGACTCCTACCCCATGTTTTCAGCTGCTGCGCTGTGACATACCGAGCATGGACGCCAATAGGGCACGTATTGGCTTGTCTGCTTCGATCGGGGGTATCGTTTCCACCTTCCTCACACCCAGTCCTGAGGAGGCGTAGCCGTTGGAGTCCTGGTGGGCGAGGTTAGTTGAAGGCTAATGTTTACGGACGCAGAGTACTATGTTTCAATAAGCCCTTAGCAATGCGCTTCATCTGCTTGCCAAACATGGCCAGGGTGCAGAGTTTTTCCAGGGCAACAGACTGCACGGTTTTGTCCGAGACATTGAATTTAAGCAGTGCGAAACATTGGACAGCCAATACATGTGTCAAAGTCGAATAGCGGAAGCCTAACTATTTCAACGGTGACAGATAAACTATTTGATGATCCTAGGCCAATCTGCTCCCTGCACCGTCAGTGGGTGGATTCAGACGTGCATCGGGTATTGCTTGCTGCTTGTTGAATCGTCACAACCAGAAGCCGTCTCGACAACTACGGAATCATTTCTCGATCCACCAAGGCCAACCGCAATAGAATACCTCCTAAGGTGTGAGCGCCTAAAGCACAACGCGCTACCATTATACGACAGGGCCCATGCACGGGGTCCAAGCGTGGGTGACGATGTACCTCTGCCTGTTACACATCCTCTAGCTTTACGAAGCCCCGTACATTCATCCTCCCGCCAAGCACGCCTCTCCTGTACCCATCCCAAGAGCGTTCCGCCAAACTCTTCTCGTGCGCCATAGCTGAATGCTATTTTTGAGGAATCACTTCCACGGAAAAGTCTGTGCATCAGCTAATCACCCGCCCATGGCTCCCACCAGAAGCATGCCGTCTACTCGGGCCTTTCAGCCTTCTTTCACCCCCCCTCCGGCAGCCGCAGAAACCGGCGTTGTATTCATGCATCCTCGCTGCACCAGATGTCGTAGTACTATTACCGTTTGGGATAAGGTCCACCTCATTGGTACAGCAGCATGGTCTTGTCCCAATTCGTCACCACGGCTCGACTGGGAGATATACAAAGCTTCCATCTTCCCCCCCAAGAACAAATTCATTCTTCATCAACTGCTATTCTCATCATCAATAAGTTGTACACTAGTAAAACAAATACTCGCCGCTGTCCTCCCAATTTCAGTTCTTCAAGTCCACTCCCATTGCCTGCCTGCCTTATCACTATACACACGCCACCTCCTAACCTCCCCTCCGCACCAACGAGACTAGCACCTGCAGTGGCCTGATCCAGCCTTGAGAAACTCCGTCCCGCATATATATCCATCTTCGCCGTATTCAACTGCTCGCATCTAAGACCTTTTTCTTCATTCAACCCACCTCAACATCAAATATAATGGCTGGCCCAGGTGGTGGTCCCTCCAGACGCAGCCATACCAAGTCACGCAAAGGTTGCAAGACTTGCAAACGAAGGCATATTCGCTGTGACGAGACCTTCCCGCAATGGTAACCATGACCCGCTTGACCCTTCCCAAGTTATAGCCCATACTGAGCACCTCGAACTAACCGTGACTTACAGTAAGAATTGCACGAAACATCAAGTCCGCTGTGACTACATGGACAACGTGTCCACGGAAGAAGGCCAAAGTGGTGCCCAAGCCGATCTGCTGTGGACTCCGGAGATCGAAAGCACCGTCGAGCACTGGAGAAGTACGGGAGAGTTTCCCTTCCCAGAACTCCACGTTTTCCCTCAACCACAATGGCAGACCTTCTCCAAAACCGACCTAAGGTTGATCCATCATCTCCTCTCGATCTCGAACGAAATGTACCTTTCGGGGTCCAGCAAGCTCACCGTCTGGACGGAAAACATGCCCAAGTGAGTGTTCTTCGAGGTGCCGACCGGGCGACCTCGTATTCGCTTGGCTAGCTGTACGTGGACTGACAGCAATCACACAGATTCCTTAGCAACGCGGCAACCCACCCGTTTGTTATGCACGCTATTCTTGCTTTCTCCGCCTCCCACCTCGCCTGGATCTCGCAGTCCTCGGAAACGAGGGATTTGGCCTACCACCATCATGGCATCGCCGTCAAGGGTCTCCATGAAGCTATCGCCACCTTCTGCAAAGCCAACGCAGATGCTATCTTATCGGCGTCCTTGCTCCTCACATGGCAGGCAACAGACTGGTAAGCTCTGATCAGGCGGAGCAAAACGAGGAATCACTGCTAACGGTTGTACGATAGGCGCGGATGGGCATCGCTTATGATGGGCACTCGAACGGTCAGTATACGAGCAACGAGTGGCGATCTGGACGCAGACTGATTGGGATGCAGATTATCCAGCTCATGCAACCATGGAGACACGAATCCAAGTTTGCTGACTACCTGACCGAACACAAGAGCCACATTCCTGACAACCTACTGCACCCTGCAGGGCTTGCGGTCACTCAGGAGATGCGTCTGCGGCACCTGACGCTCCTCCAGCGGTTGTACACTCAGATTCAAGCGCTGCAGCCTTTCCTTGCCAACTACGAGCAGGAGAACAGGTGGATTGAGCAGCTCAAGGGATACATACAGCGATTGCGAGCCACGAATCCAGCCCAGAGCGCAGAAGAGCAATTCAGCCATCTGTACGCCCTGAGGAAATGGCTCTTCTGGGTCCCCATCTCGCTCCTCCAGTCAAGAAGAGAGTACTGCGTTCTATTGGTCCTTGGCTATTTCTACGCCACCGCCCTCTCGCTGGAGCAGATGTTCCCCGACGTAGGCACTCCATTCTGCGCTAACATGGCTCTCGGGCCATTGGAGGAGATTCTCAGGATCTTTAACAGCACACCTGGAAGTCAGGCCGTCGCAGGAATGATCGAGTTTCCCCGGGAAGCAGCCGTCAACTACCGAGCGAGGCAGGACTGGTTTCAGCAACAGATCGACGAGTCTGGCCTAACCCACAGTCCCTACGGCCTCGATCGCGTCAATCTGGACTTTGAGCACCTCGCCGATTTCAGCTACACGGGAAGCCCGGCTTTTGCACCATCGCCAGCCTTCACGCCATCTCCGTCATTCATATCTCCCACTAGCGCCCCAAGCACCATGGTTTCTGGGCAGAAATCACCCTTCCTCGAGGTTCCTTCCACAACAGTGGACAGCTACTTCACCGCCGTCTCGAGCGGATACACCAGCCCACTACTCGGCTCGCCCGCATACGCCAAGCTAGAGCACGGAATCAAAGTAGAAGGGGAGGAAGGAAACTACTACAATTACGTACCGCCCTTCGGGTACTCGTCCTCAGGGTTCGTGGCCACCACTCCGACCACGTTGTGGGCATGAGGAAACGATGGAAAGGAGGCTGAGTGATTTTCAGGGAGCAACAGCAGCAGCAGCAACAACCACCTCAGCTACATTCGCAATGGCCGCCGCGAATCAATCTTCAGCAACCTCTACCCGGCCTTCACGACAAGGATCCTGCGGGGAAAGGCAAAGACCCTCGACAAGGCGGATGAACAAAGCCGTTGGTTGCGATCCACAACACTTCCTCGTATTCGAAATCCCACTGTACATAAGTTCCGCCAACGGGAGACCAACGATTGGTATCCGCCTCGAACGACTTTCCTTACCACTATATCGGTTTCAGTTATCTTGCGTGCCTTACTTTTTCCTAGCCTTAGCTTCCAATTCGTCGTAGAGCGTTTTGAACCTTGTTCCCCCGGCATTTGAGCGATTTGGATCTCGCACGGTAGTGAGTGAAAAGTGGACTATTGGAATGACTTTTTTGAGAAGCAATTGCATCATGAAGCATAGGGAAGCGGGAATGCATATAGACTCTTTGGGCATGGCGATTTGCGACGTTGCAACAGAGGGACATGGCCCTAACTGTTATCTGATGAGATAGACATATGAAACGACTTACTATACTTCAATACGAGCCTCATGCATAAGCCACATAGAATCTGTGATCAGCCGCTTTTGCAATGTCCTTGTGATCTACGATAGCTGGACAGGGAAACCCACATCGCTATCACCATCAAGCGGTCAACTCTGCATTTCCGCTTCGTCACAAGGACCCTGAATACTTCGCAGTTCATCATAGTTCCGCTCGACGCCAAGGATCACGACTACTGCGTGAGGATGTCATGTCTGCATGAAGCGGCGTGACCCCCTGAGTCGCTACCCGTATCTGCAAACCAGCAGCCTCCCCCATAGTTCATATTTCCGCACTTCAGCCCTTCAAGGTGCGTGGAATACGAAATCACCCAGTGGTTAGTATCGCATCTCCAGCCAACGATGCCACGATCGCCGTCATCAACGGTCCCGAAAGCGGCAGACTGCCAGCGTTAGCGTCATCGCTCGGACCATCTCAGCTAGCCACGGAAACAGCCCGCGAGCACCTCCAACGTTGATGGTTTGATATCATTCCATCACTAAGCTTCAGCCCACGAGACTTTTTCCAAAACTTCCTGCTGAGGCTTTTATTTGCTGCTGGGGATAACGCCATGTCTGCAGGATGGAACACGATCGAATCTGACGCTGTGAGTGGTTCCCGCACTGGCTCACATCCCCTTACACGCGCAAGAACCGCATGCATCTCATATATTGAAGCGCATATCCCCACGCCATGACATGGGTCGATCAGAGCTGAAAACCCTCTCGCACCACTCCTTTGGGCGCGGCCGTGCCCCTTCTTCATGTCGTGAGAACCTACTGACCGGGTTCCGCTTCTTGCGCCTCAACCGGCGCAGGATGGTATGGCTTGAAGGGAGTTTTTACCTATCTCGTAGAGAATCTCGGCGTCAAGAACGTGCAGTTCGAGGAGCTCATCTCACTAGACCCTGAGTTTCTGAAACAGCAGAGGTAAGAAATCAATATCTCATAGAACCTCAATAGCGGAAAGCCACCGTCTTCAGCTCCTCAAGTGCATCTCAAGCTTCACCGCAACCGTGTTGGCGAAGGCTGTACGGCTAATGACATCCGTCGAATCACTACAGTCCCGTATACGGTGTGATCTTCCTGTTCAAGTACCCAACAGGCGAGAAGCCTACGGACGTGCCCAAGGACGGCCAGTTCGACCACGACGCTGCGGAGAATCTCTTCTTCGCGGCCCAAGTCATTCAGAACGCATGCGGCACGCAGGCACTCCTTTCCGTCCTCCTGAACAAGGACAACGAGCTAGACATCGGCCCTGATCTTGGGGAGTTCAAGGAGTTCACCCAGGCGTTCCCCTCTGACGTACGCCCCTTACACGCTCTGCGTTTTGTAAAAGCATGCTGATCAAATGACCAGCTCCGCGGCGAGGCACTGTCGAACTCCGAGCTCATTCGCACGGTCCACAACTCCTTTGCCCGATCGTCCCCCTTCATCGACGAGACGCAGCGTCTGGCTACCGAAGACGATGACGTCTACCACTTTATCGCCTACACATCCATCAACGGCAAGCTGTACGAGTTGGACGGGTTGCAACCAGCGCCCATCTCGCACGGATCTTGCACGGTAGAGGAATTCCCGGATAAGGTTATACCCGTGTTGCAGAGACGGATAGAGCGGTATCCTAGCGATGAGATCAGATTCAATCTGCTCGCAATGGTACAGGATCTCAGGATCAAGGCCCGGGAGATAGGGGACATGGAGTGGCTGGAAAGGGAGGAGCAGAAGCGATCGGCCTGGTTGTGGGAGAATGCATTGAGGAAGCACAATCTGGTGGGTTTCGTTGGAGAGCTACTCAAGGCTACAGTCAAGGCGAAGTTACAGGATGGCACATATGATAAGTGGGTTGATGATGCGAAGGGAAAGATGCAGGAGAGGGTTGCGGCGAAACAACAGGGCTGAGCGGCGGCAAGGGGTGAGAATTTGCCTCAAAAAGCGCGCTGTTCGCCCTCCCAGGGCCATGCACTCGGGCACCGGTGCATTGAAGCATGTCACGGCTGTCTTGATGTTGAGACTGACTGCCAGCTTCGCCGAGCTAGGAGCTGACTCCGGAGAAGAACACAGCAATTCCAGCGAGATGGTCGGTAAGGTAAATTTGCAAATTAATGCATACACATACTGAGTAAGCCAACAATACATCAGGAAAGGTAACTTTTCCTACCCAACAATACTTATGAACGCATCTCTAGTATTTGTGATAATATCCATTATTATTCTCTACGTGTTGCAATGATCACTAAGCCCATCGCAGACAATGGTCGTCAAAGCCATTGAACTGTGGGCTGTTCTAAGCTTCAAGGAAAGTCACTAGCAACGCTGTCATGACCACAAAACTCCTCTTTTCAAATCTGCTAATCGCTATAACCTCGTATCCCTCCATCAACAGAACAAGATTTCCATTCCATCTCATTACTATGCATGCAGAGTTCAGCTGAACAAGGGTTGAGACGGATAAGGCTGCTTACGGCCGTAACGCATCTCTCACCACAAAACTCACAGAACTCATACTTAACGCTTTCTCTGGGACGTGGAAGCGGGAGTAATAAGCATCCAAACTCCTCTGTTGGTGCAAAGTCAATCCAGTAGGATGGTATGATAAGCACTTATTGGCTCAATACGAACCGTCCATGTGGTCTCAGCTCCTCGTATTGCTGTGGAGACCCGAACTCAGGGGAAGTTAGTTGGTAGGGCTGGAGCCATTGAGTCTTGCTGTGCCGCAGTGTCGACGGTTGGCGGTAGTTGTTCGTCGGTAGGGACTTCTAAAGTGGCGATAGTCGTCTCCTCAATGTCGGCTGCAGATGTGATACTGGTCGGGGTTGTGCTAACGGTTGGAAGTGGATCAATGGCCTGCAACTCGCTGGATGGGGATTCCTCGATGGGGAGTTGGTGGATGGCTGTTTCAGAATCCACCTTCTCCACCTCCTCGATGACGGCTTGCTCCTCTTGCTGACCCCCATCGACAGCTGAGCTAGGGGTTGGGATGGAAGTCTCCACGGTGCTAGTCACTACCGAGGTCTGCCAGACCGTCTCCGTGCTGATCACCACTGCTGTTGAGGTGAAAGTGCTCACAGGTTGTGCAGAATTCGATATTGTTGCTGCAGAACCCGTCACAGACTCCTCCCCTCCAAGGGCCGTCATTGGCGAGTCGCCTTGGAGCACAGACGACAACCCAGGAGGCAGGCTTGATGTCAATGCAGGCGAGACGTCTATCGAGATGCCCCGGGCGGTTATTGGATGCCGCTCCACGCGAGCCGGGAGGAGGCAAGTCAACGACAATTGCAACACCACCACGCTTAGCACCAAGAGGGCAATATTCCGTCGATCCCGCGCCAGCAGGTACAGGTAATTGCGGACCAGGACGTCAAGCGGAACGGCTCCCTTGGGCGATCGCGGCATCGACTGGCTGGTTCGAACCTTGTTTGCAATCCCCTCTTCGACCACCCCTGCCTTCGCGTCCGGCAAACGTTGGGCACCGTTTCCGTCCGCATGTGGACGTGACGGCGCAGATAAGACGTGATGATCGAGAAAGGCCTCATGCATAGCCAAGGGCCCTCGCCCAGCAGCCCCGTTGATCGCAAAGCCAATCTGGCCGTCAGGAGCATCTGTCTGCTCACCCCTTCTCCTCATCTCCCCCTCGTCAATCAGCAGCAACGCCGCCCGTTGTCTCACCTCCTCTTCCTCCTCCACCTCCCGGAGGCTTCTCGCTTCTTCGCTTGCTGCATATGCAGCAGCTGCCTCGTCCAGCTCGCGTCGCAAGCCTTGCGGAATCCAGACGCCGATTTCTACGTCGACGCGCTCCATCTCGCTCCAGGCTGCGGACCAGGCGCCTGCACGCATCAGGCCATTCGCGGCGTAGATCTTGATGTCCCAGCGCCTGCTGTTGTGGCCGGATCCGAAGCGAGAGGGGTCTTTGTAATGGCCTCCGCAGTCGGGGCAGATTTCCTCCTCTTCAACATTGTCATTATCCGAGAGGTTGTCACGTGATGTTTCATCTGTATTTCGTTCTCCAAATGAGGTTCTCTCCTCTTCCCGGTCGTGACCAAACGCCGAGCCAAAATGCCCGCAGTTCAGAAGGCGGGGCGTGGCTAGCTCCAAGGACTCCAGAAGCCGCTCTTCGAGTAACTCGTACTCCTCCCGCGGATGCCGAATCAGTACCCCACGGCTCAACAACGTCGTCTCACTTGTCTTGCTGGCAAGCAGTTCGTAATTTTCCATAATATGTCTCGGCAGGACTTGCTCCATCACTTGGGCCGGATAGGGCGGCAGCGTGGGGAGGAGCGTAATGTGCAGCAGTACAAGCGGGTGGGCTTGCCTTTCCATCCCCGTCTCCCTTTCCCCCCTTTCCATCCGCGCCACAACCTCTTCCCCCTCCTCCTCCCCCTCCCTGAAACTATCCTCATTACACTCAGCCTCCTCCCTAAGCTTATGCCTAATCACACTTCCCGTCCCTGTCCCTTCCCGCTCAAACCTCTCCCACCTCTCCTTCCCCCCCGGCGTCCCCGCCCTACTACCACCACCAACATCCCTACTACCAACCCTCCTCCTCCTCGTCCCACTCCTCACAAGCGAACTCCCATACCCACCAACCTCAAACGGCGGACTACTCATCTGCATCGCCCTAACGCTCGACGGGTTGCGAAACGGCGGTCGCTGCTTCCTCGGGGTGCTCTTGCTCGGCGACGAGGAGGAGGAGAGGGTGAGCTTGTAGGTTGGTGTTGGTTCGGAGGGGGGCATGGAGGAGATGCAGGTTCCTGCTCCGGTGCCGGTGGTGTAGGTGGTGAGGGTGGAGTGGAGGGTTGTGCGGCGGGAATGGGGGTCTAGGTCGCTGAAGATGGAGGGGAGGTCATCGGAGGGTTCGGTCGTGGGGAGGGGGTCGTCTGCGGTGAAGTTTGCGGCGGGAGGGGAGAGGGGTGACGAGGGGTGGGAGGCGGTGGTGGAGTTGGGGCCGGAGTAGAAGGCAGAGTCGGGGCGGGTGTGGGGGTCTTCGTAGATTTTGAAGGGGGAGGACATTCTGGGGGTTTTGGTTTGCTTGCTTGGTGTTGATGTTCGGTTTTGGCGTGTATGTTGTTTGCGCGTTGTCGATTATTGAGCGATTGTGATGCCTTTGATGAGCGAAATGAATGTTGCTATGTCTTGAATGTCGTGAGATGCATGATAGTCGCTGTTGAAGTCTGTTATATGTCCATTACGGCCTGGTGGCGGTTAGGATTAATACGAGGGGTTGGATATGCGATGATGTGTTGTTTACTCCCTGACGTGGCGCATATCGACGGGGCAACCGCTCGCTTAGCTCAGCCTTGTGGGGTTTTCCGTCACCGCTTTGGAGAACTTCTTTGACTTTGCGGAGATGGCTGATGAGAATCGGCGCATGGCGCATAGCAATTGGAGCATGAATTGGACCGAAATGATGGATTGCATGATATATCTTAGATGGAAATACTTGCGATCACTGGAACTGGGATACCCTTCGCCGCCGGCATAGCCCAGACTTGCCCACTTGCGCCCTCGGTCCTCCGAGCTGTATTCCTCAATTACCGAAGGACGTAGTCTATCCTAGCCCAAGTCGTATCTCAGGGATACCTGCAAGTTGTGTCGATTGCTGGGCTCAACGGAGTACGATCAGTAGACCTCAAACGACAGTCTCTTGCCTCGCTCGGTTTGCTGCCCCCTCTTGGCGAATCTTGAGCTGGATACACACATGCTGTACGAGACAAGACAGACATTCGATGATCTTTGAGTACGGGAGCGTCTAGTATGTCCTACGACGTTCTTGTAATTTATCCATCGAGATAGACGGACGCCTCCAAGACGGTAAACGAATGGAGCATACGTAGAGGGACGGGCAATGGGATCGCTTGAACGATTTCGGTCGTATAGTGCTGTCGTATGAGTTCTGAAAGAGTAAGTGTGTATTTAGTAATGGTAGTCTGCACAAGCCGTCATAAGGATCTCGGTGGCGGCTTTGATATCTTTGCGCATCCGTTCGAGTAGAAGAGCGTAGTTAAGACACCTCAAAACCCAAAATGAAAGAAAGCTTCAAAGCGAGTCAGGTAGCAGATATGTCATGCGGATAGAGAGGACATCAATCTTCAACAGTTTCCTTCCTGAGGTGGCTGACTGTCTATTGCTTGTTAGGCGATGGCAGCTGCCGATAGTGCATCTTACCAGCATGAAAGAGATAGTTCAGATTTTGATGTTGGCGAATCCGTTACTCTTTTTCGAGTTTCAGCGGCTTCTTATTCTATTGATGCCTGCAGGCAGCCACGTGCAATTGTAAGGAACTCAACAACTGAAAGTTTCAGCTTCATCTCCCGCAACTGCCTGAATGGGAAGCTCCTCCTCGTGCCCGAACTTGTATTTCACTCGCACTTCAGACCTCACGCGATGCGCTCATTTCTCAACTCGAAAGCTCACATCACCAGGCGCGTCTCCTTCGTCTGTGGTTTTCTGCTCTTGTTTGCTGTTTACGTCCACCGCATTTACTTCGGAGACGATGATCCATACCATTGCAGCGCGCTTCTCAACAAGGGACAATGGCTCGAGAGCACGACACAAAGCTGGCAACCGTCCGGCTGTATGCTTCACCAGTACCGCTCACCAGATATAAGGGACTGTATCGGCCAGCGGAAGGCTCTGTTCATTGGCGACTCAACCGTTCGTCAACTCTTCTGGGCTACCGCGCGGAAGTCGGATGCCAACGCCGCCGCCACATTGGAGAGTAAGGGAGAGAAGCACAGTGACGTTGACTTCCAGAGCTCCGCCGGTGGGGTTCGGCTTCAATTCATGTGGGATCCGTACCTCAACAGCACCATACTGCCAGACCTTCTTCAAGAGTTACGAGCGGACACGAACGAAGCGGAGGAGATGCGTGTGACGGATGCATTCATTGTAGTTGGAGGCGGCCTGTGGCATGCGCGGTACTTAAAGGATGAGGGTCTGGACGCGTTCAGCAAGAGCGTTGAGAACATTGTACGGTTAGTAAACCGCAGCGACAGCCATCAGTCACTGACCCCTGGGGGTACTGCATTTCCTCGACGTCGACTGCTATTACTCCCCGTGCTTGAACCTGACTACGTTCATCTGGACGCGAAGCGCGCAACTACCATGACTCGAGACCGGTTGCTGGAGATAAACCGGCACTTGGAGATGACAGCCTTGGTACACGGAATCCCTCTACTGCGCGTGATGAATGGGATAGCTTCGAGCGGAAGCAGATTATACAACGCTGATGGCGTGCATCTTACGCAAGGAGTGTCCGACGTCCAGAGCAACATTGTCTTGAACTACTTCTGCAACGAGGACAGGGGTCGTAAAGGGTATTATCCCAACGATGGTACATGCTGTAGCAGATACTCAGGAAGTAGTCTGCGGCAAGACCCTTGGATTCTGGGAAGTCTGATACTGATCGCATACTTGAGTGCTGTCCGAAGAGGTAAAGGTTCTTTCACTCGTAAAAGTAGGAAAGCTGATGCTGACTCTACAGTACGAAACACCAGGTACGGCAACCTCAATGGCGCCGCTTTTCTTGCCATCGCGCTTGCCATCATATACTGCAAGATTGCAGACCGCACGGTACTCTTTGACAAGCTACATAAGCAGTTTGCCCTTAACAGTTTATTCGTCTTTGGTTTCCTGGGTGGTCTTGTCCTCGGCATACCCAGGGTATTGTTCTACAAGGATGGCGTAAGTGAGACGACAGGCCGCGCAGCTCTTTCGCGGCAGCAGACGGATGAGTGGAAAGGATGGATGCAGTATGCCATCCTAGTCTACCACTATATCGGCGCATCGCAGGACGTACAAATCTACGAGTTCATCCGCATTCTGGTAG
The DNA here is from genome assembly GCA_022813185.1 of Floridaphiala radiotolerans. Taxonomy (NCBI): domain Eukaryota; kingdom Fungi; phylum Ascomycota; class Dothideomycetes; genus Floridaphiala; species Floridaphiala radiotolerans. The sequence goes on along the minus strand of JAKLMZ010000039.1, from coordinate 192,758 downwards.
CCTCCTACCTCTTCCTCACCGGTTATGGCCACACTCTCTTCTTCCTCCGGAAACGGGACTATTCCTTCCGGCGGGTCGTCATGGTGCTGTTCCGGCTCAACTTTCTCAGCTGCATCCTGTCGTATGCGATGCATACTGACTATCTCTTCTACTACTTTTCACCACTGAGCAGCTTCTGGTTCCTAGTTGTCTACTACACTATGAAACCGGGCCATAAGGATAACCACGACTTCGTCTTCCTCACATTCAAGATCATTATCTCCGCAGTTCTGGTAACCTGCGTAACCAAGCTTCCTGGCGTACTTGAAGCTTTCTTTCGCCTCCTCAAAGTCACTTGCAATATCCACTGGAACGTCAAAGAATGGCGGTTCCGCGTCGCACTAGACCTTTTCATCGTCTACATCGGCATGCTCGCAGCAGCACTCTACGACCGCCTCATCCCCGAAATTCCCGGCACCATTACAGCTAAAGAAGCCGACGCCCACCGCGCCCTATCCGCTATCCTCTACCGTTGCCGCGTCTTCATCCGCCTCCTCCAGATAATCATAATCAGCACCCCCTTTGTCCTCCTCCTGACCCCCTTCGGCACACCGTTAGCCCCCTATTTCACTACAAAACCCGCATACACCTCCATCCACGCCTACCTCTCCCCTCTCCCAATACTCGCCCACATCTTCCTCATCACAACGATCCCTCTATTGCGGGATACCTGCTCCCCAATCTTCGAATTCCTCGGCCGCATCTCACTCGAAACCTTCACTTTGCAGTTTCACATATGGCTTGCAGCGGATACCAAAGGCGTGTTGAGTACGGGATTCTTTCCGCAGGAAAAGGGATGGAGTCGGTGGGCGGATTTCGCGGTGTTGACGCCGTTGTTTTTGGTGGTTTCGTGGTGGGTTGCGGGGGCGACGGAAGGGGTGATGGGATGGTTTGTTGGGAGTGGGAAGAGAGAATTGCCTGTTGTGGAGAGGAAGGATAGCCTGATTATGAATGGAGAGAAAGGAAAGGAGAAGTGGACGTTGAGAGAGAAGGTTAAGGGATACTCTACAAAGGGTATCCATGATCTGCGGGTTCGCGTGGTGCTGGTGTTTGGTGTGATGTGGTGTGTAAACATGTTTTTATACTCAGGAAAGGGGCTTTAGTCAGCGCTTTCTGGTCGTTACAACGATGCCACGGATAGTTGGAGGCTATCGGAAACACGCTGTTACTGCTTGTTACAGTTCTTTGGTGTGTATTGAGAGAATGGGAAATGTGGAGCGCGGAGTGACAGTCTGAAAAGGATAGTCAGGGGGGTCATGTGATGGAGGTACATCAACGGCAGAAGGTAGTATGTACACGGCGCAAGCGTGCTGCGTATGAGAGCGGGACTACCTTCTAAGAGTCTAAAATGGAATAATGTAAAAACCCTTTCGTAAAACTTGCTCCTTCTGGACAGTTGTGACTCAATGGAAAAATGATCACATAAATGAACATTTGGTCTGGGTTGTTCCGAAATTGGAGAAGGGGGCGGAGTTATCCCCGCCTTGGTTCTGAATTCAGTCCAGAACAAGACCTCAAAAACTCCAAGGTCCATCATCGCTATCGATATTGTCGGCAGCACAGAGTTCCCAAATGGATGACAGAAGATACCCATGCCGGCCATTTCCATGCTAGGCATCACATGATACTCGCCTGGCTTCTAGACCTTGTTTACCCGTCCACACCCGGCAAAAAGCACAACCAACGTGCAGAAGCGGGCAAGAGCTTCAACATCGCCAACCTTAAACACTGCGGCTCAAGCCTATCACATCACCTGCGCGTGGCCTAGCTCCTCTTACTGAGGGGCTGACTAACCGATGGCATATCAAAAACGTCTTTCGCCGCGGACGATCGTCGAAAGCTCTTGTGTCAGGTCAGCTCTGGACCCAATCACAGAGCTGCAGAGCCAATGGCACCATATCTTTGAGGTTGAAGCTTGCTTAGCTGCAGCTCGTGGTGAGGCAAGGATTTTTTGCGGGTATCTGTTAACCATGCGATCAGTTGATATGGGACGGTAGGTCTGTTTCTCTTCTCTTCTTTCTCGCTATGCGGTTTGCATCTGTTTCTCGTGCACTTCTATCAATTCAGCACGACGATGGCCGACCAAGAGAAGTACGGCGCCGGCGTAGGCGTGGCATCAAGCCCCGCTCGCTCGAGGGAGGAGATCACTCCGGATATGAGCGCTGTATCACTCGATAAGGATGTAGCAGTGGGAGTCGTAGGAGAGCATGCACAGGAGATTGACCCGGTCCTCGAGGCCAAGGTCGTCAGGAAGATTGACTGGTTCCTGATGCCCGCCATGGTACTTGGTATGTACTGTTACTGCATTCCCTCGTGGCACTCAGAAGGAACACTAACAGGCCATGCACAGGCTATGGACTCGTATACTACGACAAAGCCATCCTGGGCAGCGCTGCCCTCTTCGGCATGACCAAAGACCTCTCCCTCTCCGTCGTAGACACTTCCACCACGCCCCCAACCACCGACACCAGTCGCCTCAGCTGGGCTACCTCCCTCTTCTACTTCGGCATGCTAGCAGGTCTCTACCCCATGACCTTCACCCTCCAACGCTTCAACCTCGGACGGATACTCGGCGGCGTCGTAATACTCTGGGGCGGCATCTGCATGGCCACAGCCGGCGTAACCAGCCACCAAGGCCTCTACGTCCAACGCTTCTTCCTCGGCTTTGTCGAGTCCATCATCCCCACCGGCTTCATGGTCATCGTCAGCGGCTACTACACCCAAAAGGAGCAAGCCCTGCGCCAATCCTGGTGGTTCTCCGCCACGGGCCTCTTCACCGTCATCGGCAGCGCGCTCAACTACGGCTTCGCCCAGATCACCTCGGGATCCCTCAAGCGCTGGCAGTACATCTACCTCCTCGCGGGGAGCCTGACCATCCTCTTCGGCATCTGGTGCTTCATCCTCCCCAACTCTGCCGCTACGGCCTGGTTCCTCACGCCCTCGGAGCGCGTCATCGCCATCGAGCGCCTGCGCGCGGGCCAAACCGGCGTGCGCTGTCAAAAGCTCAAAATGAGCCAGATCCGCGAAGCCTTCACGGATATAAAGCTTTACCTCGTCTTCATCATGATGGGCTGCGCGTACACGGTCAACGGCGCCGTCAGCGGCTTCGGCCCCCTCATCGTGAGCACCTTTGGCTACAACACCCTCGAAAGCATCCTCTTCCAGTTCCCCGTCGGGTTCGTCGCCTTCGCGGGGATTTTGGCCGCGGGGTACGCGAGCAGCAAGATTCACAACGCGAGAATCATCCTCCTCGTCCTCTGCTGCTTGCCGGTGATTGCGGGCTGCGTCATGATCTGGAAATCCTCGTGGTCGCAGCGTCCCGTCACACCCGTCGCGGGGTACAGCATCATTGGCTTCTTCGGCCCGGTTGTTTCGTTGACGATTACCTTGGGGATGAGCAACGTCGCCGGCGCGACCAAGAAATCCTGCATGGCGGCCGCTATATTCGTCGCGTACGCGGTGGGGAATATTGTGGGACCGCAGATGGTGAAGAGCCAGACGAAGAGCGCGCATTATCCGGAGCTGTGGACTGGACTCATCATTTTCTATGTAATCACAATTGCGGCGAGTGGGGCGCTTTGGGTGGTGCTTTGGAGGGAGAATGGGCGGAGAGAGCGGCTGTTGAGCAAGAAGAGTGAAGGGGAGAGGGAGGCGGAGAGGGAGAGGTTGGCGTTTAGGGATTTGACGGATGGGGAGAATTTGTATTTTAGGTATGTGCTTTGATGTGTGGTAGTAGGTAGTGCGTAAAGGGCTGCTGAAGGAATGAATGCAACTGTTATACATTGATGCTAATCGTGACTGCTTCAACCCTTTTGCTCCGTGACTGCCCGGAGTTAAGGCACCCAAAAGAACGTTCATACATAAACACATCCAAAGAATGGCTTGAAGGATTGATTCCATAGGCGAGGTTACGCCGCAGGAGCCGCCTAAGCACTCGCGCTCGCCTCACCCACCTGCCTCCGCTGCACAGACTGCCCATCCCCCTGATTTTGTTGTACACCAGTCGAGCTGCCCTCGGCCGGACTCTGCACCCTGTCAAACAGCTCTGCAGCGCCCCTGTCCTCGTCTCCTGCTTGGCCCAACACCTGGCCATTTCCCTCATTCCGGGCTTGTCCTTCTGCCGGAACTTGACCTTCCGTAGCAGGTTGGCCCTCCACCGGAGCCGGAGCAGGATTCTCCGCCTCCCTAGCCCGTCGATCCATCTCCTCCCTCGCAGCGATATGCCTCTCACCAACGCCTGGCCAGAGACTCGCCACGAAGAGTGCAATGGCCCGCTCGGTGTTCCTTAGTTGTTCCTGGATCCGGGTTTGCTGTCTTTGCTGATGCTGTTGGACGAGGCGGTTCGCTGTATCTGCTGGGTTGGGATGCTGAGCGTGTTGAGCGGGTTGTGCACCGTCAGCTGGTTGCTGTTGGGGTTGCTGACCGGGTTGAGCAGGCTGTTGTTGGCCTTGTGGTGGTTGGGGGTTTCGTGGGTCTGCTGCTAGTGGGATGAGGTTCTCGAAGTGTCGTCGTATTCTAAGCCATTGGTTGCCGAACACGCCAAGTTGCACTAGGTAAACCATGCCGCCGAGGACTCCTAGGATGAGCGGTCTTCTCCAACCTGTACCGCCGGCAAAGAGGTATACCATACTCAGCAGCCGGAGGATCAGCCAGAGGTTCCCTGCAGCTGGAACCATGAGCCGGATCAAGCCTCGCAACACGCCATTCTGGTTCTGGTCTTGTTGTTGCTGTTGCGCTTGCACCTGATTACCAGCAGCGGCAGCCCCAGGCTGATTCGGTAAAAGTGGCGGAAGAGGTTGACCCGCACGTCTAGCGGCCTGCCGAAGTTCAAGTTGTCGTCGGACCTCGGGAGGCAGGTTTTGCCACATCCGCTGGCGCTCCGCGACGTCCATCTGCTGTAAACGATTCTGCGCTGGGCGTGGTACTGGTGGATTGTGTGCTGAGTGTCGGTAATGAGGTCGATGTGCTGCGGCTCCGGAAGGGTGTGATAAGTTCGCTCCGTGAGCGCCAGAGTTGCCCATAAGGAGTGCGTAGCCGCCAACAGGAGAGCGAAGGAGGTACAGTTGTTCTGATTCTGCAGGTTCTGAGTTTCTGATAATGTCAGGCCGCATCGAAGATGCTGCCCGCAAGTTGTCCGGCAGGGGAAGTTGTGGGTTCGCTGTCACCGATGTCGGCACTGGTGTACGACTTGGATTGCTTTCTGTCAATTCACGGATATACGCGTTTGCTTGGTTGATCAGCCGGATTAGGTTCCTAACAAGATGATCAAATCTTGCCTGCACTAGCGGACCGACCTGCACTACCGAACCCATCATCGATCCTGGCTGCGGATGCACTGCAGGCGCCATTTGCTGGAGTATTGCCCGTAGACGCTCTGCATCGGTACGTATCCGAGCTGCCTCATCTATTAGGAACCCGAACTGCGAGAAATCCGTGGGGTTCTGCCGGTCGATTGTGAAAATCCAGTTGTTCACCCTGGTCAGGTACTCCATAGCCCCGGCAAGATTTTCATACCGGGCCTCAGACTCCCTCAAGAGCTCGTCCAAGTGCTGAGCAATTTCTGCTCGAGGTTGTGCCATTGCCATTTGTGGCAACATATATTGTGGAGGAAGAGGGACGCCGCCTACGTTGGGCAGTCCCCATGGTGGTGGACCGACGTTTGCGCCTGGATGCAGAACTGGCTGTACGATCGGGATTCCCAATCCAGCTCCAGGGCGTGGACCGTGCACAAACTCTTGCTCGAACGTGAGTGTGAACGACCCTTGCGGACCTTGAATCTGGTGTGTGACTTGCGGTGCCGGGGCTGGGGCAGGAATTGGTGGATTCTGTTCCGAATGGCCAGTTACTTGGCTCTGTGGTTGTTGTTCTGCTGCCGGAGCTGACCCCGAGACCTGTGGATTGCTTCCGTTTGGCTCCCCAGGCGTGGCAGACCGGTGCTGAGAGCCGGCTTGCTGCGCGGCGTTTGGGAACGGAGATGGATGGGCGTGCGGATGGCTATGAATGTGAGCAGGTGGATGGTGATGATGGTGCATGTGTTGTTGCTGCGCTTGTTGCTGAGCTTGCTGATGGGCTTGCTGATGGGCCGCTTGGTGCCTCATGAAGTGCTGTTGTTGTGTAGCTTGCTGAGCTGCTTGCTGCGCCGCCAATTGCATCTGCTGGTTTATGATGTCCTGAATTTGTTGAGGGATAACCGGCATATTCAACCCAGGCATTTGTGGCATGAACTGCTGCAATGGCGGGAGTCCCCCTTGCATTTGCCCATGCACATGTGGAAGACCTTGCTGCCCAGGCTGACCTTGCGCTTGTTGCGGCTGCGCGCCTGGAGCGAGACCAGCCACTTGTGCACGGAAAGGGTTTGTCGGTTGTACTAGATTCGGCGTAGGCTGCACGCGAAAGACTGGAGGTGGAGGGAGGCGGATGGGGGGAGTGGCTGTCGCCCCTCGGAAGGGGTTCGCAGGAGGCTGCGCTGTGCCCGGTCGGGATGTGTTTGAACTGCTGGGGAGCTCTCTAAGCACCAAATGTAGGGTGTGGTCTGGTGATTCTTGAAGCTGTGACAAGCTTAGTCCATGCTCTTGCTCGCGCTCATCCTCCGGAACCTACAGCTGTCCGACCGAATATGTCTACCATAGTGTCCGCCTCGTTGGCAACCACTCTGCCCCGGTATATGATGCGCTGCCTGGCCAATGGCGGCGAAGATGCTATCTTCTGCTGTATCAGCCCTTTCAGTTCTCCGACTGTCGTAATCGTGGGAAGGTCCGGAAAGTGTAGCTCGCCATTAACCTCTGTTGAGGGTGAGAGCACCTTGAGATTCATGACGGCTCGGGCCTGGGGTGAAGTGCCCTCCGGGACGGGCTGGATCGCGTCGCTTGAAGATGCCATGGCTGGAGGATGTAATGAAAGAGCGTGGTGGGACAGAGTCCGGGTGCTTGTTGATGCTGTTCAAGCTAGATCATTGGTAGTAACGTTGGATGTGTGTGTGAGAACGGTGAAGGCCTCGCAAGGTGGGATATCGATGAGCGGTGTCGAAGAACAAACAGTCATTGATACGATACGGTTGGCGGCATTGTCTGGAAGCTGATTGTTTAACAAGCAACTTTGGCAACAGCTGTCCGAAGCTCTCGGCCCGGAATTATCTCGGCAGCAACAACAGGGTAACTCCAACTGACGCGTATTCCAGTTCTTCATTTCACTATAAGACACATTCTGAATATTGCAAAAGCAACCAATTCCGTTCCCAAAGATATCCTACAAGATCTCTTATCCGGAAAGAAGCCCCGTAGTCCCTGCAACGCCTTGCCGAAAAACATCCTTCGATAGCCTCTCCTCATTCCATTGTCTCCTTGTTCGCTTTTACGTGCTGGTAATCGAAACAGATGCCGGCTTTCTCATGCAGTTCCATATGCTTGCACCAATCTACTAACCTCATGGGCGGCTGCCACTCCCCTAAGTGCTCCCAACACACCAAGCAGCTCCGCCGTTCGTGCACGGAGCTATGCTCTTTGCGCGAGAGGCCGCCGAGCCACGATAGCCCGGTATGATCGATCTCTGTTGAAGCTCCAGACCAATCTTCGTCTTGTTCTGCAATGGTCGCCTCCAGATCTGAGAACGAAGGCTCCATTGGAACATGATTCTCGAATTGCCAACTGCGGCGGCTCCACCAGTGGCCGCATGAACATTGTCCAGGCCCGCTGTAACTTGGAAGAAGGCCACAATGTGCGCACTGCAAATGGATTTTCCTGGGGCACTGGCCTTTCAAATGGTCTTTCGAATGTCGATACTCCCAGGCTCCGGGACAGAATCCTGGATTGACGTCGACAGTGCTCTTCACCAAGATTTTACCAAAAGGCAGTTGTCCGCTGGGAGGGGTTGCGGTGGTACAAGAGGTTGTGGTGCCCTGAGGTTCTCCCTCCAGCGCTGAATATATGGAGGGGAGAGGTCCTTCCCAAGGAGCTCTTGTGGAGCTGCAGATAGACGTCCGACGAGTGTCTATCGTGGCTGTGTCCGTAACTGAGAAAATGCTACTTTGCCTTGGACTCATCGGTGATATTGTCCGTCCCGGTCGCGGGCCAGTGTCTGTGTTGCGGATCACCACTACTTCTTTTTCTGGCCTATCAAATCTCGCCGTTCCTGCAGAAGTTGCTGTTCCACCATGCCGAACGCTTATCGGCGAAGCGACACGGGCAATGGTGACTTGACGCGCCGTTGATATTACAGCCTCCCCTATCTCGGCATCTCCTATCGTGGACACAGAACTACTGCGTTCGAGACAGGTGAAGCCTTGGCTGGTAAAATTGAGGGTTGCCTGCGTGGCTTCCAGATTTGGGCTTTCATACCGCGTCCTCGGAGAACGGACAACCGTCTCGACGCTGGCCGGGCTTCCGCCTTCGTCATTCTTGTTGCTGGGAGAACTACGGACTCCAGCTGAGCTTGTAACAGGGCGTTCCTCTCCATCCTGCACAGTGTATACCCTGCTATCTCCTTCATCAGTACCATCCTCGATCGATAGGATCCCGAGCCCTTTGATAGGTAGGGCGGAACACAGGGCGTCTTCTTCGAGCCGTTCCACTGGCGATGTTTCGGCATACTCCAATAAGGGCGCTTTCTCGGATTCGAAATCAGCTGCGGGTGTTTCGCATTCGCGCTCCCGATACCTTTGCTCTACTCCTTTCAGCAGATCATAGTTCGCTTCACCCATCTCTTCTTTAAGAATCGAGCCCCAGTCTCGATATATGCCTTGTCTTTTGTATTCGTCGCTGTCGGTCTCAGTCGGCGAGTCGTCTTGCTTCATGTTTTCGACGTGTCTTTGAGCAGTGTCGCTGTACTTGGTTGAAGCTAATGTAACGACGCTGGGAGAAGATGTGTTCGAATGCGCAACACCTGTCATTATATGCCTAGTCTCGCTGGACTTGAACGAGTTATAAAGCTGAAGCACGCATGCAGCTAGGAAAGCATCCTGGGTAGCCTTTGACGTTGATGGCATGGCAGCAAGGTCATCCATATTGATAAGCTTTCGAGAAGGTCACTGGTATTTGGTGAATACTGCAGGCTGACGAGGATTTATGAATGAAGAGAGATCCAGCTGTCACGTCACGAGTCCGGCGGTGAAGCCGAAACGACGATATCGGAGACGGTGTCGGTGTAGACTTTATGATAAGGAATCGAGAGCGATCAAGTCTTTCACAACAGGTTCAGCGTTGTCCATCCTCGCGTATCGAAATATCAAGTCATCCCTAGCGCCATGCACACCTCTTGTCAGGTGGATCTGGCATGACCAACGGCTTCACTCTTATTTGGTATAGGACTGTCCTTCTCTGACCTGTTATGGCTACTCCCCAGCTCTAGGACATGCTCAACGTTCTCCTACATACATTGAACATCAAGTCAGTATAGCGCAATGTGCTATCACCTCATTCTACGATACGGTTGTCAATGCGAGCACAGCAAATACATCGATCGGTGCATCGGAATCCGGAAGAGGCTGCGCCGTATGCTTCACATTCCTACTGGGGATTACTATGAAGATAAATTCGGGATATGTTCCGGTTACGAACATATCAGCATTTGGATGCCCTTCCCGTGCGGTTTTCTGAAATGTGACAATCCATTTGTTCATGGGACAATCCATCGAGCGAGGCGGAGACGGAGCACAAGGACGAAAGGTTGGCAGTGACGGTGGATGGGCGGCAATTCATGTTGTCCCCATCATCATCCTACATTTGGATGGCAGGCTATCAAGGAGCGAGGTTCAGTGTTCACGCATAGCGGCCAAGGATGGCATGTCGGCGCTGTACCAAGACTTTACTGGGTGGCTGTCAATGACATCTACCTCTGCACGTGTCCTCATCTGCAAAATGTCTTCTAGTCTTCTCCAGAGCCAGCCATGCGGGTAAGAAGTCATGGCTTGCGAGACCACCTTCGGACAGTTCTCCAATACAAGACTGGCTTACCTTTAAATCCTTCTATGTTGTGAGTCACCTCAGAGATAGATAGATCAAGACGTACCTGCTGCATCTTAGATATGTGAGCAAAGACCATTGTAGACTCCGGAACTTCTCAGTTCATTGGTTTCTTTTGCTTTTCAGCCACTTCTTCGGTTTGTTTTCCTGCGGTAACGATACCAGGGAGCCGAGAGAGCTGTCATCAGAGCGTGCGTCGCCATCTGTTGTCATCACGTGCAGTCAGATCACATGTAGTGAGTAGCCCTTCTCCATGTCCCTTTACTCAGTTGAATAGCTGTGCTTCTGGCAAGCCTGGTGTGACCGCGGCATGCTTCACCCGCAAATTCTTACTGCAAGAGGTCAGACTTGGGAAGATCTTTGATCAGCACGCACAAGCTGGCACACCTTCATGCCATCAGTAACCATGTGTTCTTCCAGGCCACGTAGCAGGTCATCTCGGTCATCTCGGGTACAGCACAACGTCAGCAGCAGACGTGCATGGTCTATGCACAAGACTTCCACGTTCTTCCCTCATTAGCATTCTGATTCCCTCATTATTCCTTCCGCACACGCTCCTCACATTCACAACTACCTGACATAACCACAATACCCCTTCACTGTTCTCTAACTCCTCCTTCAGAAAACATGTGCGAATTCCACGAAAGCATCTTCAGCTGCGGTTGTACCTGTGATGATGACAAGGGGCAGTTGATCCTTTGCAAGCAGCAGCAGCGGACAGGATTTCTTTGCAAGCCTTTTCGACAGCATGTGACGCGCCGAACGGAGCAATGTGGCGGTTACAGGTGCAAGAAGAAGACTAAGATCACACCGATGAACGTAGATGACAGGGGTTGCAAATGAAAGGTGTGGTTAGGCCTGTGACTGTGCTTTGTAAACCTCGGTGGGGGTTTGCAGCAAATGGTCGTCAGCATTGCGCTTGTGGCAGATGATCAGTTGATCCAGAATGCGGTGATCGGACCACAAGGAGTTTGACTTCCACAAGGTCGGCACGAGAAAAACCGCGGCGGGGGTTTGTAGCACATGGGCAAAGTCCACCTGACACAGTGCTTATGGATGTTGTAGCCTTAAAATCACATTACATCTGCAGTGGCGGTCCTTCATCTTCTCCATCCCTTTCAAATTCTGTGCTGAATCTAAAGTTCCGATGACTGAATGCTAATACGTCCATACCATTTTTCAATTTCAACTTATTCAGTTCTACAACCGAACATGACCTATTTCAATCCATCTTTCACTTTTTACAGATTCTTGAATTCCTAAAGCTTGTCCAATGTCAGGAACTATACACTAAGGATTTCTCAACAAGTCCTAATATGTCATCATCGGGTGCTGCAAATCCAACAATCATGCCTACCTTAGGAGTCGAAAAGAACAAAGTGGGTTACGTCAATCAATTCCAGGATTTCCGAGAGGAATAGGGGCAGGTTGCAGTGCACCGTTCAATGGGACTACATTGGCAGAGATTTTTAGTTGGTATGTTCCTGCGACGAACCAGGTCCCGGAGACAACAAGATTGTTTACCGCCTGCAACAAACATTGAACAATAACCTACGCAGAACGGACTACCCCAATGTCAGAACAGAGCCACAGTTTACCAGCAAACATGTTCATTATTCAGCGGCGCTCAGAAGCAGAGACATTCATGACAAGACTTCCGAAAGGCTTCGTCTTTCATGAGACTTCTGCAGAGTCAAGATTTCTAAGATCCTGGCAGGACTTGCTACCTCGAACTCGTTGCCTTGTCGTTTGCAATTCATTTGCATTTGCTCTGCTGCAACCTCGTCGTTGACGCTACCAACTGACGTTATTTGCACCGAATGTCTCCATCACTTGTGGCCCGCGGCTTCGTTTGAACCCTGGCTGGACCTAGACGGGCCCTAGGGATTCTGACGAGCTTGCGACATTGTAGGAAGAGAAAACACTATCCTGGCAACCACTGCCAATTTTCGGTAGATCCGTGTTCGACAGATTCTGGAAGCGGACTTCGAACATTCTATCCTAAGCAAGTGGATAATGCGTCCTATTAGGGAGCTAGAAGGCGTATCCTCGGGCTCAAATATCCGGCAATTCACGAAAGATTCTCGACGGAGTTCAGATCACCTCTTCGAAGCACAGGTTTGTTGATGACCATAGGTCTGTCTCGTTTCAAGCGTCAGTCCTAGGAAAGCGTCTTGAACATTGTTTCTTTGTTGGCTCGACGAATCTCAGCGGTGGGATTATCGGCGCTTCCATATGGAAAGACGAAGCTTCAGAGCAGGCACTGGTCTAAATTCCGACAGTCGGGATTGTCGATCTGATACCCAACGCCTGCCAGCAGGAGATATATCAGGCAGCTTGAGGAAGCTGAGCTACCCGACAGTGACACCCGATGGTTCAGCAACACGACTGTGCAGAATGCAGTCGCGAGAGTCTGGCTCACCATTGTCGTCTGCAGTCTGAGATGGGATGAGGGGACGATATGATGGAGATATCAAGGACTTCATCTCAGCTTTGAGAAGTGCTCTGGACCCACTCACTTCTGGAGGGGACACCCTGATCCGAAGACCTTATCTATCTTTTGTTGTTAGGGGAGCCAGCTGTACCCTGACTGGAGGTGCTGGCATTCAATTGGCTGAATAGTATGTGGATCGTTCGAATTTCGATCCATTACGGCGGAGTACCGCATTCTTTCGCTCAAAGACAGCAAAGGTCTCGGCTCCATGTGTCGAACAGGAGCACAAAATGGAAGGAAATTACGGAACATGGCTTCAGCGTCCGTTGCCGGAGATGCTGGAAGTAGTCAAGACTATTATAAAAGGGGGGAGGATGTTAGATCTGTTTTATCTCCGCGCTATGGGTTCTTCTTGTGATTGAGACGTAGCTGTGTCACCAACATAAGTTGGAACTGCGCTGGACACTGTGGGCCGCCTGCCCGTTTCTAAAAGACACCTCAGAATCACCTTCTCTCAGTGTCTGAGAGAGGTTATGGTCATTTCTGACCAACTAAGAGGGATAAGATGCAAGTTTCCAGTGGAACTAAAGATGGTTCTCGACGAGGAAGATATACCAGGAAGAATGCACTTCGTATATAACCAATCCGTAAGATCTGCGCACTAGTCCCGGAACTGGAGTGGTCTAAGTCGTATGCACGAGAAGGCTAAGACAGCTAAGTTCAGAACGTGAATACGAAGTCAAAGTCGGGAGAAACTTCCGTTACATGTGGCAGTTGGGAGTTCGTACCCAGTCGCACTAGGTGTTGGTTAATCACTTTGACCACCCTGACCCAGGTTTGCAGCCTGGAGGCGTCCATATTCCGTATGCCGCAGAAGACAGCACTGTTCACGAGGGCTCTAGAGGCATCACCTCATCGTCCGCATTCTTCACAATCGAGAAGTTTATATCCAAGAAAGCTGAGGATACGAAGTACGGCTCCCACTATCAGAACGTTTTCACCACGTAACAGACTATCAGGCGCGTGCTCCTGAGGAGACCAAGCCATCCTTCCTTGCTATTCCATGGCTCTTACAGAGAGAACGAAGCATTGGATTGACGAGCGCCGATTCTGACCCCTTCCCACATGTTCTGGCTTACCGCTTCCTGGGGAGCAAACTAGGGGCGGACGGGTCAACCCAAACCAGCCCTTGTAAGCAATCCGCACACACCTACTTTATGGAATATGTGAGACAGAATACGGACAACGATATGAAGTAAGCGAGACAAGACGCAAGGAACAGTTCCGCCCACTGATTTACGCTTTGCGGCACAATCGAAAAGGAACTACCTCTACCGTGCGCCGGATCCAGCTTGCGGTGAGCAAACCGAGTTCTTGATACGTTGCAGTGTATGCACAGAGTCTGTTCACATCGATTTGGTCAAATGTGGTTGGTGATCACATCGACTGAAGTCTTCATCGACTGCTTTAGATGCAAGGCTAGACTGTTTCGGTTGTTTGAACCTTTTAGAGGCAATTGGAAGGGAACACCGAGCAACAATATGGCTCCAATCGCGATTACGTCTGATCCCCGACGGGTGTAAGCATTCACTGAAGGAGTTCCTGATCTCAATGGCGCTCTCGAGTGCTTCGCGAAACAATAAGAAATTTCAATCTCCTGTTTGGGACACATATGGTCAATGGACTCACTCAAAGCTGTAACATTAACTTTGGCAGATGACACCAGCCAAGTTTGAATTCATTAATTGTTCCTGTACGCGCCGCGCCGTACCGGTCCATCATGCAAGTCAATACTATCCCGACTGATGAACGCCGGATATGACCTTCCGGGGCGCATTGTCGACTACAGCATCGCGTGTCTTCCAGCTAGAACTATGAGGGAGCGCGTACGAATTATGCGATATTGGACTCCCACCCAGCGCAACTCTCATCATGAATTGAGAAAGGGTGGAAGCGCACAGAATCCTTGTTAGGTTCACGAAAGCAAGATTCTGGTGGCAGTAAAGGTTCGAGTTACTCCCGATGGAGACAGCAACTGACAGAATTTCTACGCTGCGAGTCCTCGTCATGCAACAGAGATATTCCATGTCAGACCATGGGACATGTAAGTAACACCTAAAGTAATATACGTCTTACTGTGCGCGTGCATGATATCATCCTACGCCAACAGACGGAATTTGCTCTCGTACCGAAGCAGAACTCAGTCGTACATTAAAGAAATGGTATCCGTAATAGCATAGCAGCGTCTACCATCAATCAATTTTCCCTCTAGGAATAGGTGTCCTCCAAAGGAGTGATATGTCCGACTCATTTTCCTTGGCTTGGGCATGATGACAGAAAAAACGCCCCAAAGGGTTACTTTTATGGTTCGAGCATACAAGAACAGATGGCCTTCCACTACGTGAAGCTGAACACGGCTTGCTGGACCGGACTCGGTATAAAATTGCTGCTGGGGTGTTGCTTGGCAAGCTCAATGAAGAGGACATGAGAAGCCGGTACCAGGGAATACGATACTTGCTTGATCGTCAAGCGAACTATGTGGCGAAGCGGGCCGAGAAAGCATGAATTGGATCGACGCGCCCAGCAAGACGACCAAGGAGAAAAAGATCACCGGCCCATACCTTACCTACAATCTGAATACGTATTGCGGCCTCTCGAGCCTGCATTAAGAAATATGTGCACTATCAATGAGTTCGAACGTTTCCAACCTCACGTTCCGACGATTCGCTGCACATACGGATGTTAGAACACCTCTCCATCGGGCGCTCCTTAAATTCCATCCGTCCTGCTCTTAAGTCTTCACCTTGATCAGGTATCTCTTCAATGTGAACAATGCTGCTCTCAAACGCCTTGTGGCCGCTTGCGCGGGAATCGAAAGAGGGCCCAAGACAGCATCTCGAGCCCAGCCGCTTCTCCGCTCGTATAGGGACTATGGGTGTCCACTGAAGCCTCTAGCTCAAAACTTGGGCTCCAGCAGCTCAGAGACAACGAGGAACAATCATTGCCCGATACCAGGAGCAAGCGGATCCAAGGCAGCTACAACAGTACGAAAAATCAAGCAAAGGAAAAACCAGCAATTACCAGGGTTGCATAGAACTTAACCTTGAAGCTCGGTGTGTGTTGCTTGTGCGGTTTGTGCCTGGCAGGACGTCGATCGCAGACGAACGGAGCTGATGGATTGACGAGAATGTGGAGGATCAGAGAGCGATGCCGTGGCTGTTTGTTGGGCGATTGCGTAATGCGAAGTGCGCAAGGTTGCAATATTTGCGCAACAACTGGTAGCTAAGGTCTTGTACGGTTCTGTACTCCACCAGATACGTCTTGTTTCACTGTGTCGCCATTTATATTTAGCAACACGTCCATAGCAGATAGCATTTCGACGCAAGCGCCGGGATACAGCAACTTTTGTAAACTCACACACTTCAGATTGCGCAGTTGCGCATCAAACTCATGCTGTAGTCCCTCAATCTTTCCTGGAGGATTAATCGTACCATTTGATGCACTGCGGTGATTCTCATGCACCAGTGCATGAAGATGAAACGAGCTGCAGGTCTATGTAGATAACATCTCCTACTCCGCGGCCGGAAACATCCGGGACTCGATCTTTGAGTTAATCGAACAGGAGCGTCTCTGGCTGTTTTACAACTATGCACCCAGCTGCTTGAGACGTTTCCGCTTTCACTTAACTCCTCCTTCATTTTGCTTGCAGCGGGGTTTCGATTTCACGAACACCAGCAGAATGATGTATAGATTCTACAGACGACTAAAGTGGCCGTACGACCGCGGTACTGTGTTAGTACCGCTTCCGGATAACTTCAAAAATCGAGCTGTAAAATCAGCAGTGATGGAAGCTTAGCAGAGCTGGGGCTGTGCTCAGCAATCTCATCACCTCAATCCCGAGGGTTCTAAGATTATACTACGCTTGTTCACATGCTCCTGAAGATAGCAGGAAGTTTAAACCGCCTCGTTGCATGCACGGCGAGCGCAGACTACGCTTACGCACAACTCATCGTTGCTCGGCGAGCTTGAGAAATAACGTACCGATCTGAGAGACCAAGGAAGAGCTAGGTTGATAGAATCACGACCTCTTCTAGTCTTAACGTCGAAGTATCGGAAGATGTACAACTCGCGTCTACGTGCTGTTGCAGAGACAAAAGTCGAGTCAACGAGAGGCATTCGCTACATGCAGTTCCTTCGAAGGCTTTTGCAAGAGATCTAATTACATACCAATTGAGTGATTGACATGGTCCTACAGCGGCGCTCTTGCTGCATAGAAGTTTGAGGGAGAGCTTGGAGAGCCAAGGAAGAATGATTCAAGGGTTGAAAGCAGTGGACATTGGAACAATATTGGAGAATCTTTCCAGCTCATACATGACGTCAAGGGTGTTTTTAGCTGGTAGCAAACATCAAGGGACTTTTGGTCGCTCCTTATGTTCACAACATCTTCTGTATTAGAGTTGGTATTGTTCAAGGACAATCGAAGTATGAGAAGTACCCCCGATAATCTCAAAGATGGAGTCGCGGCTTCTTGAGGTGTTGTTCAGATATATCCTAAGCACCATACTCCTTAACCAATGCTACTTCTTGCTGCAGAAGGTAATACTAGACAAGTGTGCCATTGAAGAGTATCAAAGCCAGCCAGGTACAAAGTGAGAATTGCTAAGAGGAATCTTTGGCCTCAGCATCTGATTGAAGACGCAATCCGACCGCAACAGACTCCCGAATTGGTGTATTGGCGAGGAGAGCAGTGATACTTCCCGCCTGGCTTGTCGAAAGTCCAGGTTTCCCTTCTTTTACTGTGATTAGTTGTATGGCGACGACCCGGTTTGAACGTGCTCTCTGTGGTATCAATATCGATCAACTGTTGTTGATGACGAATATAACCCAGCAGCGTTCCACCAGATTGTCTCTATTCAGTGCACAGCCTAAACATGATCTTCGGATGGAACTTCGGCATGTTCTCCAGCACCTCCGCAACGAAAGGATGCTCTGTATTCGGCTCACCACGGAACAGAAATAGTGAATACGTGCCCCAATTGCTAGTCGACATAGCGTCCAGCGTCGTGGACGCTGATGATGGTTTCCATAGTTCACTGAGGTTTGGGCGCGGCTTGACTTCTGATTTGACCCATTTCCAATACAGCCAGATTTTAGCCATCTCTTCACTCCACTCCTTGGCTGGATTCTTGGAGCAGATGGCTGAGTGTGCTGAGGAATCGAAGAAGTAGTGGTTTTGCTCGTGCTTGCCTTTAGACTGATTGCGCAGCAATTCCTTGAACTTTCCTATCGTCTTTTCGTCGTTAGGATCGATATGAACAACGCGTTCTTCGCCGAAGATGCCAAATAGGCCTGACTTCGCAGCTACAGATAATGAAGTGTGAATGCAAACACTATCTAGACAGACGTTGAACTCCCTAGCAGCTTCTAGTTGACGGAACACCAGATCGAATGGGGTCAGCGTCGGGCCAATATCATCTGCGTTGTAAGGATGAACTAAGTCATCCATGATGGAGAGCGTCTTCCTCCTCGTTTTACTTGCCTGACTTAAAAAATAAGGGAGAATCTGCTCAAGATACTCGTCTGGTTCATCAGAATACACCGGGACATAATTGAGATGTATAACGTCTGTTGTTGCATTGAACCATTGCCCAGTAATAACGTGGTCAGATGCAAGATTCAGGCTACCGAGAGCGTTCAGGGTGCCACCTTGAGCCAAGGCTATATCTCTGGCTTCGCGGCAGACTTGACTGATGACTGGTGGTTGCTTGTTCCTTGTCGTAGAGTTTCCTTTGCAAAGTGAGAATACGGAACTAAGCTCATCGAGCTCCACAACACGGTGAGGCAAGCACAGCTTCCAGATCATGATTCGGAGCTCTGCAGGAAGCAGAGGAAACGTAATGAATTCCTTGGCGCTTGACATTGTCCCGGTTTTGACGTTTGTCCAAGTCCAATGTGAAGCAGAGGCTGCCTTGAGGTGGTGCGCAAAGATCGAAACTGACGTGTTGTGAGTCGTAACAAAATTGTTCGGGGAGTCGACAATTCAGAAAGGGTTTGAATAAACGTGGCACGCTTGTAATCTGGATCGATTCAGTTTCTGTGCGCAAGATGAGGGTCTGGAGGCGTGAGCACGAAATCAGCATCTAGTCGGCGCTTTAAAGAACAATCATACCGTGACATGAACCTACCGTCAGGCGAAAGCTACTGTCGCCTATTGTTGGCACTTGAGTTTCTCGATGAAACAGACGCAACATGAGACTGTTGACGACGAGAGATGTCGGTGATATTGATTAGATGCTGGTGTGAACGGACAAACAAGGGATGGAAAAAAGCGGAGGAGTTTGAGGTAGCAGAACTTGTTTAGTGGGTTGAAGGGATACAAAGTGAATGAGTGAATTGAGAAAAGTGAACAGAAGCAAAGTAGAAGAACATCGAATTACAAAGTGAAGAGTGAAGCAAACGAAGTTCAGTAGTGATATCGATAGCCGGTTGTCAGGCATTACGGCTTGGCATTGTCGAGTGTCGACAGACCAAAAGCAAAGTACTTTTCCAACACATTGCAGCGCTTTTCCAACGGTGTAATGGTAATGCTCTGTTAGTCTCTGCATCAAACCGTGTTAGCATAGACAATGGTGAAATTTGCAGTTCCCATATTCCGATACTCGGAATGCATCCTTCACTCTCACCCACATGAATGGTGGTGATGCCCGTCCCCGACCTCGCTGCCAAACTGACAGTGGAGGTGCTTCCAATCTGAGGCTGCTATCAAAGTCAATACTGTAACTTGAGTCAGCTGCATACTCTGTGTACTGCCGAACGAGCGCTCCCCAGATCGAAGAGGACGTAGTCATCCAGTCAAGGCCTGCAAGTTACCTGGAAGTAGCAAAGATGCAATCCGCAGTACTAGTTGTACTGCTATTGAGCGGTTTACACGATACCGTTGTCGGCAATGCTGGCATTCACGGCGTCGCCGCAGGTATACCAGGAGCGTACATATTCAGGTCCCGCTGAACACTAATCAGGTTCGCAGAGCCTTTCTCAGACATCTATCCTAGCGTACAGAAGGCGAACAACATCCTCCTCAGTGACGTCGAATATGTTCAAAGCTTACCTACTGTTCTCAAGGTCCGCAACCGCACCGAACGCCAAGCCACCGATGACCCCCGATGGAAGACAGCTGTGGAAAGAGGCAATGATCTGGTCTGCCTCATGGATGCCTCCATCGAAGCCGCCGACATCATAATGGCAAGCTCTGATAAGGGCCCGTCACAGAGCACCTATCGATGGGCGGACCTTGCCACCGCCGGCTGGGAGAGGGATGACGAGTTCCCAGAGGGTTGGCGTCCGCAGGAGTATCTCCCTCCGCAAGATATCCTGGATGCGCTAGGGATTACAGCTGAGATGCCTGAGGACGGGGGATCGGTGCACTATGTTATGTGGACGCACGAGGGGGTATGGAGGGACGCCAGTGGAGAGCATACAGGACTGCCTGGCGAGTATGAGCAGACCTATGATCCTGTCCAGGGGGTCATCTATGCAGAGAGTAACCAGAGACCGGACATTGGTGTTGGGCTAAACCAGTGGTCGGACGTCGCCTTCTTAGAATGGGAGCACCAAGGGAATGTGAAGAACTTGCGGTATGTCTTTCGCCTAAACACCGTCAACCTGGATACTCGCTTCGTCATGGAGGAGTGCCTGCGTAGGAGGGGAATTATAACCGGCGCCTTTGACCGACAGAATCCGCCAGACCTGACCTGGGGCCACCAGGCAGCATTTGAGGCCACATCTGAGGAAGGGAGAGCTCTCCTAGGGACGCCGAATGTCTATGGTGTTGCATGGATGCTGATCAACCATAAGGCTCAGATGGACATCAAGCGCATCAATCGCCTGAGTATCTGGAATGAGAAGAGGGCCGCTTTGAGCTTGCTGCTTGAGATTGGTCCTGTTCCTGATTCATAGCAAGACTTGAAATTGCCACTGCCCTGGTTGACGGAGGGGTTAGATCTGCCCAGGGTCGGGAAATGCCTCAAGATGGTGGCGAGTTCCCGAACTTTGATTAGTCCTGAGTTGCTTCTATCTTCAAATGCTGCAGCCCCTATAACAGAGAGCAGCACACTAGAAGAACAAATGAAATGGCCTTGCAAAACAGTATTTGTGGTTCCCTTTCCCTGCCTGGGGTGACTGTTCGCATTAATCGTGATATTCTTTCTCAATACAATTCTTGCCTTGTTGCTCTATGGTTCTTTGTTGTTTGCTGTGTCCCTCAGGGGTGTTGCAGGATGCTTGGCAGCACAGGGCGGAACCAATGAGTCGAGCCCAAGCACGACTGAGCCTCAGCTGCCAAGGCTTGGCGACGGTTGATCTATAACAAGCATACCAATGGTTTGGTTCCTGCATGTAGAGAGTTGGCAGCCTTGTGGTATATATTCGAGGGCTGTACAACCTACAGAATTGAATGCGAGGAATGCGAAAGTCGCAGTGACACAGAAGAGTTCTGTAACCGCATGGTATTCTGGAATGGTAGAGGAAGGATGCTGCCTGGAAATTGGGACAAGTTCTGATACTATTAGGACAAAGGGAGGAAAGGGTATAAAGAGAAGCTGTTGCTCAGACTGACCTCGAGCTCTTCCGTCCAAAGTCTTCATCAGATTATCATCATCTTCCCTCTATCAATTGGTCCAAGTCCTCTACCATAGACCACCGTCTTGCACACCTCTTCCCTGAAGTCATCATGCACTTCACCAGTCCACTCGTAGCTACCATCCTCCTTGCCACTGCCACACCCATTATGGCTGTTGGTGGCGGCGTCAAAAACAACTCCAGGTACACCATGCGCACTGCGGACTTGTCTCAGAGCAAGCGTGAGAACACTGACAGATGCCACGTCTACAACTGGAACGATGGTGCGTCTACAAAACTACCCTTGTCGTTCCCTTGCTCTTTACTTCTTCATCATCTTCTCTTCATGCCCTCCTCTTGTGCTCCCCTTACTCGCTTGCTACCCCTTCGGTTCTTCACTCCCACGATCAGATCCATACCCGTGCTCGCCAACTTGCCTCTGCTCTTTCTTCCTCCTCCTCAGACACACACTGACCACCCGCCCAGGAGACGGCTCAGTAGGCTGGTCCGAAGCTCGCATAAAATGCAAGCAAACCTCCCTCACCCGCGGCCAATCCCGCGGCGGCCTCTTTTCCCTCTCCGACGTCGACGGCATCACCTTCCCTTACAACCGGTGGCGGATCATCTGGGAGAGCGGGCGGAGCTACGACTTCGCCGAGGGGGTGTGGGCGAAGATCGCGGACGGGGAGGAGGCGAGCTGCGGGATGAATGCGGATGGGGTGGTGCCGGAGTGTAGGGTGAGGTGTCGGGTTGATACGGAGAGGCCGAATAGTTGTATTGGGCAGTGACTGGTTTGGGGGGAGGGGAGAGGTTATGGTAGGAGAGGGTAGGGAGAGGGGGAGGGAGTGGTGTGAAGGGGGGCGGAAAGGGGTGTAATTGCTTTCCATTGCCGTAATCCCAACTGTCGTTACCTAGTTTGATGCCGTATGATAATCAATGCATTGCTATTTCCCGGATATCAGTCGGTGAAGGCCCCGCGCTCATAGAGGCAACATCAAGGAAATTGTACCGCAGTGTTCTGTCTAGTGATGAGCTATAATTCGAGTAATCTGTAAGTGGGTTTCTTGGAAAGCATCATGGTCGTTCCTGGAAGTCTTGTCACAGGTGAGCTTGTTGGCAGTTCCTAACTGGCTCTTCGTCGTGTAGAGCGCTTCCTGGTTCCTTCGGAAAGAGCCGGCGAAACCTCTGCATAAGGACATCTGCAGCCGAACTACATTTCCAGAGTAAACCCATTTGTCCAGAGCCTAGCTCGGGACTAGCAGAAGGTCGCCGTATGAGCATTCCTGTGGCAGACGAAGATAGAAGGGAGTGCTGTTGGACGTCGGAAGAGGCTTTGACCTCAGCGTCTACACCAGCCCGGATTGGGCGTAGCTGAGTTGAAGCTCCACAAAGCCAAAATGACCTGACGATCAAAACCTCGATTAAGATTCACGTTGGAATGGCATTGGTTAGGTCGTCTTGTAGCCGTACCGAGGCTGACGGCTAACTCACTTGCTCGGGCTATGTTCCTGATAACCAGACTTGCCGAAAGAGAGGAAGAAGTACATGTATATGGGAGAAGACAGACTAAGACCTTCAAGGGAACATAGTAGCGTATGCTTTCGCTCTCGAAAAGTCGAAAAGTCACTCAGAGGGTGTGTTCAGGTTGCGTAAAGTATTTGATGTGATGTGGGCGAGTGTGGGATGTTCAGTTCAATCTAATCTAGCATGAGGTATCCGATTTGGGCAACGTGAAGACCAACGTTTGGTTCCGATCGATCTGAAGTGCAAAAAATCGGGCACAACTTGCTCGTCAAGTACACATAACCTATTGTGAAGTGTGCTTGGTATATGAGCCAGGTCCATATGAAAGCTAAGGGTGAGGAATGCGTCGGCACACCCTTGGTTCCGAAGGGGCAGTATTACACTGAAGTCCTGACGCGGCCTCATGAGACATGCATACAACAAGGAACGATCCGTCAAAGACCCGACTGCAGATGCGCATGCTCCTGCGTGAAGGCTTTTGATGGTATCGTCAAGAGGTGAGCTCACTGGCTGATTATCGAACCAACAGCAAGCTCCAAGCGCATCACGTCTTGGTGGATTGCAAAGTACCGAAGAGGCGTTATCCTCAGCGCTTGACCCAAGACATCAGGTCAGCAGTAGCGGCGGTTTCAGATGCGGTTGTCAGCTGGGGAGCACCACATCCGAGCGGGTGTGACGGGGCTGGTAGATCTCAGCAAGTCATAAGCGTTTGAGGAGAACAAGTGCAAAGTCAAGGCGATTGAGAGTTTACATCGTCTGCGAGGTCCAATAGAAATCCAGTCTGCTGCCATACATTGGCGTCGTAGGGTAGATGCGCATACATGCCGATGGTATCCTTGATTTTGCAAAGCAAGAACGCAAATGCAGAGATGCGCTGGCGGCGTATGAGTCGGTTCACCGCTACGGCGTCATGGCTGATTTCTTGCTTCTTCAATGGACGAACACAGTGATAACCTCAGCAGCTATGCTAGATCAGCATCCAGGCTGCACAGAGATAGCGATGCGCTGCTCGACTGCAAAGCAGTCTTCACCAACATCCACCTCATTGGGCGGCCGTGTACCAGGTCGCTGGGACTTGGGGGCTTCGGGGATAGACGATGAGCTAAACTCTATTGACTTGTCTGCGGTCTGAGTTCCCATCCAAGGGTGGAGAGGGGAAGCTGACTGTTGGTATGCACTTTGAAGCTCAAATTAAGGCTTGTCGAAGGACACCTAGAAGTCTGTTGGCGACCTAAGAATGCAAAGCAATATACATCTGGCAGCGACGTTTTTGTGCGGCTTCTGTTGCATTGCAGTCGCAGAGTGCCTAATTAAGCCATCCTTGGCGCTTTTGCTAATTTCGTTGGGTTCGAGAAGAGGTACCTTTGGATACTTCGTCGTTGTCGTTGGCCGAGGAACTCGTTCAGCGCGTCTCATCTTTGCACGACAATCAGACCACAAGCTGAGGTGCTAAAGACAGCCCTACTGCAGGTGCTACCCGAAGCGGTCATGGGCCCTCGGTCCAGCTCTGCCTAAAGCACTGGCTGGACAAACGGTAGCGGTGGAGATCCCGCGCTATATCAACGGGAAATATGCGTAGCGGCGTAGTTGGAGAGTGGACGCCATCTTCCCGCTTGGGCGTCTCCCCTCTGTTTTGTAGCTGCAAGTATCTGTTGGACAGATTCATATCGAGCGATGCCAATACGCGACCCCTTAATCCCCTCGGGCATCGCTCCCCTTGCTGACTCGGCTCGACGAACTTGCCATTGGAGGGGATGTTGTTGACCACGATCGATGACGGACAACTGCTGCAACAACCAAAACGACATTGAGGTCTTTCTGTGAGAGCAGCAATTGCTTCTTCTTCGGGACAGGGTCGCACCCCTTCCAGACTCGGCTTGCAAACGCCCATTCGCTTGGCTCGGTGGGCTTGGGTCCTGGGCATCTGTAGTCGGTGACCCGTCGATTTGACTGCAACATGTTCAGAAGCAGCATGGAGCACCAAAACTGACGATGTATATCAAATACCAGCGACCAGTAGTAGAGGAATCCACGGGCCTTTGAAGCGTTAGTAGTGGGGGTCTGCGGAGAAGTAGCAGCGGGATTACCCAAGCGCAGGGTCTAACTTACCAACTGTGCCCTTTTAAAAAATTTGAGGGGCTTTGCTCGTACGTGTGCGGTGGGAATAACCATCCTTGACCATGGCTTTCTCCAATCTGGCCTTCGAATGCAACGCGCCATTCTCCTCCAATCTTCATGCGCAGATTGCACCGGACACTGAATCCCGTGGGGATAGATCAACACTAGTTACGATGAGACCAGACCAATTCAGAGCGAGAGAAGTTTGTCCGCAAAAAGAAACGGATGGTGAACGGGCTGGTCGAGGGGTCCACTTTTAAAATCAGATCATATTCTTCCTGAAGATCATAACACGACCAGACGGCCTGGCCTCTATTTCAACCTCATACGTCCCCCCAGCTCTGACACTGTACCTGTTGCTGTACCACCTTCCCACGCTTGCATTGACACTTCACCAGCCTCAAAATCTCAATTCGTACGCCAAGTCAAGCAGGACAAGCCCGGAAGCGAACCAGTCACGCCGCACGGAAGCCAACTCCATCACCGGACAAGGGTTCAGCTATCAGTCCAAAAAAGGTCTCAGATACACATATATAGCCTTCTGTCGATCGCAAGCAAGCCTTTTGCCTGATTGACAACATCTTTATTTCCGTCCAGCTGGAGCTTGCTATATCTCGAATACACCAACAAACTCATCATCAGTCATTAACCAAAACTGTAGACCCCTAAAGCGCATAGTCAAGATGTCAAAACAACATCCTACATGGAGTCAGAGCTTCGAAGCTCGCGCTCAAATGCCTGGAACTCCCCCCTTGTCAACCTTCCTGTTACGGCTGATCTCTATCAAAAAGACCAACTTGTGCCTTTCGGCCGATGTCTCTTCGACTTCCGAGCTTCTCCAGCTGGCTGAGGAGGTCGGAGACTCCATATGTCTTCTGAAGACTCATATGGACATCATCGACGACTTTTCGGAAAGGACCATCATGGGGCTCCGAGAGATTGCCAGGAGAAGACGCTTTCTCGTCTTTGAGGACCGAAAGTTTGGCGACATTGGCAGTACGTATCTCCCTTTCGGCCGAGTTCGATCTTCGGTGCCATGAGATTCTCCGGCTGGGCATCAACGGGCACATCGGCTGCGGCTCAGCATGCCTGGGAAGCGAGCATTACGAAACAGATGCTGACCCCTGTTTAGGCACCGTCCAAAAGCAGTACACTGGTGGGCCACTATCAATCGTGAGATGGGCAGCAATCACGAACGCTCATCTCTTCCCCGGCCCTGCCATCGTCACTGCTCTCAAGCAGGCAGCTTCCTCTGCCATAGCTGCCTACAATACCAAAGTGCACACCGAAATCAGCGCCGGCTCGCCCGAGTCCTCCGTCTCCTCCGGTAACTCCAGTCCAGCTCTTTCCGAGCATGGAGGTTACGGCCAGATTTCTAACCCATCGCCGCATTTGACCACCACTTCCAACCCTTCAGATCCTAGTCTCCTTGATGCTAGCTCCCAAGGCCGCAAACCTTCGATCGTCTCCGTGAGCACTACCATCTCCGCTCAAGTCGAGCACATCTCGCCCCAGCCAACTCCGCACCACTTGCTCCACGACGATGAGGACGTCGAAGCCGCTCTCGACAGGCTCGGCAACCCGCCCTTCTCCCGCGCTTTGCTTCTTCTGGCGCAGATGTCCTCGGAAGGCAACATGCTCACCCCCGAGTACACCCAGAAATGTGTTGAGGTGGCACGGCAACACAAGGATTTTGTCATGGGTTTCATCGCCCAAAAATCCCTTAACACGGCCCCGGATGACAACTTTATCGTCATGACCCCGGGCGTCAACCTACCGCCGCCTGGAGATGACCCCAAGGGGAAGCTCAAGGGCGACGGGCTTGGTCAACAGTACAGGACACCGAGACAAGTCATTGTTGGCGATGGCTGTGATATTGTCATCGTAGGACGCGGCATCATCAAGGCCGAGGATAGACAAGCCGAGGCGGAGAGGTACAGACTCGAGGCCTGGAGGGCTTATGAGGAGAGGGTCACCGGTTCCTCATGAAGTATAGACTCAAAGCGGTCCACAACTACAAGCAACAAGCAACAAGCGGTCAGCCGGTCCCTGACTGTACCTTCTCATCTTCAAGAAGCAAAGCAACAAGCTCAGCGGTTACACAGATGTCATTTACGCGAGATGTTTCAGGAGAGTAACGCAAGATACGACGCATAGTAACGGTGTTTCATCTAGGGGGTAATGCCAGGGCGCGCGGAACCTTCTAAAGATCTCTTGCTTTCTGACGTCTCTCTAAGCTCACTTATTTCTGCAGCGCGTGATCCAAACTTGGGATACACGGTACAAGTTTGATCTAGTACACAACCGACTTGTCCCCAACTTATGCAACTTTTCTCTATCGACCAATAGCAACATCTTGGTCTTTCTGTTGAGCTGATGTCTGCAACTCTTGCAAATTTCGAGCAATCTACATAGACAACCAGAACGAGTCAGGTTTACCTGACTTCCTAACAAATCTGTCTGAATGCGTCCCGATCAAGGTAAGGAATGCGCAGGCCAAGGAGATGGCTCCCGTTAGTGACAGCCGATGACAACCTCTTCCCGAGTCCCGTCCCGCGTTCCGGTCGTACACAGATGAAGTGGTGAAACCTGAAGCCCCGCGCCGATTGAGCCTGCCCAGACCGTTTGTTTCTTACTTGGGGTGTGCTGCGCCGCCTTTAGGTATCACCTCAACGTCAAGATCTCTCTACGTACCACCTTAGACCACTAACGGATCGTAGACGCGGCCTTGCGCTTACTCCCGGCACTTCATATTCCGCCCTGCATTGCATGTGCAGATGCAGATGCAGGCCAAATGAGTTGCTCTCACCGTCCGGAACTGCAGAGCCTTCTCCCCGGCCCACTCGGGGGATGTGTGCCTGGATCTGCAGGCAACCAAGTGAGGTTAAGGCTGCCCAGATAGAACTTCACAACTCGGTTGCTCGTCAACCTCACAATCGGCCCGATGCTGGTTTCTGAATTGGTGCTCCAGTAACAACACGCTTCATCCACGACCACTCTCCATCTGCGCCATCTCTGCTCTTTCCATGACCACCTCCTCCAGCACATCGGCTAGTTCATCATACGTCATCTTGGCCGCCTTGGCTCTCTCTTCCGCACTGAGACCATTGCCGTCACTTTCAGCCGCAGCCGCAACCGCTTCCTCTTCCCGGGCAACTGCATCCTCCACTGCCCGTCTATACACCTCCTGCATCAGCTCCTTGTCAACCCTAACAATCCATCCCTCAGCCGTCATGATGACTACCTCGCCGACCTCCTTTCCCTTTCCCTTCCCTTTACTCCCTGCCTGCAAAACCGACACATCCGTCAATATCCCCGCTCCTCTCACAATAGCACCTACCCACTTCCTCCCCTCCTCATCCACCTCATCCTCCGTCTTCCCCTTCCCCCTCCACCCAACCTCCGCAACCACATCCCTCCATCCCACCACCCCCTCCCCCCTCACCCTCCCCCTCACGTACGCAACAGTCCTCTCCCTCCTCCCCATCTCCCCCCTCCTCTCCTCCTCCTCCCTCTCCCGTCTCTCCCCCCTCTCCCTTCTCATTCTCTCCTCAACCTCCACCTCTATCAAAGCTCGACGCCGTTTCTCCTCTAAAAGAGCGGCTTCCCGCTCAGACGCAGTGGCAGTCTCTTCCGAAGCCCGTTGCGCGGCTTGTGACCGGTGGAATTCGTGGTAAGCCCGGCGGCGATCGCGCTGGGCGAGGGAGCGGGCTTTTTTGGTGCCTATTGCGCGGGGGTTACGAGCGTTGGCGGGGCCGGGGCCGGGGCCGGGGCCGGGTTGAGCGGGGTCGGGAGGGGCGGCGTCGGGGCGGTTCGGTGGGTGGGCGTAGTTGAAGTTTGCTTGCGGCGCTGGTGCGGGCCGGGGCGGGGGTTGTTGGAAGTCGGTGTGCGCTGGTTCGGGGTATTCCTGGTGGTGCTCATGCTCTTCGCCAATGGCAATGTTGTCGGTGTCGGTGTCGGTGTCTGCGGGCTGTTCGTAGCTGTGATGAAGGGTCTTGAGCCATTGCCGGAGGAGGGGAGGTGGTTCGTAGGCTATGTATGCTAGGATGCCTAGGAGGAGGGTGTGGATTAGGTCGCGCCAGAGGGGGGTGTGCGGGTCGGTGAAGGGGAGGAGGGAGTTGATGAAGGTGGTGAGGGCGGACATGGTGATGCTGCTATGTGAAGGTTGATGTTATCGCGAATTGAACATTGTAAGGACTGTCTTCGTCGGTCGGCGTATGAAGGATCGAGAGCGCTTGTTCAATGGAGTTGAAAGCTGGAGTGCCTTTCTGACAATGACGATCTTCAAGACGTGATCCCCCGCTATTCTCAGTTGGTGTTAGAGGCCTTAGTGCCTGAATACAAGGGTAAAATAAAATGTCTCCATCCACGTCCACCTGTATCAAATCTAAAGTTCCCTTGGAAATAGGTGCGAAATTTCCTCTCTGTTCGGCAGCTTTGTGTGCTAGTCTTAGCAATGGGCCTGTTTGAATTTACCTAAGTAGACTCCTACTATCCATTCATTCAAGGTTTATCGAACAGGTAGATACTATTCCTTCTTGTGTGCTCTCAGCTATTGGATCCTCAAGGAGCAGCTACATACTTTCTCTACGTCGTTGCCATTTGCAACATTAGTACTTTCGACCATGAAGCTTGCCGTAAGGTATACCTGTAGCCGTTCACGTTGGATAGCCTGTTCTCATTGTAGGTTATTCCATACACGGTCTCCCTGGCGGCCAGCTGCTGGAATGGATCTGTCCTCTCTTGTACGCTCCAGGTCCAGTTCCGTTCATCTTGGCTCACCCGTACGCTGGGCGCGACACATATATCATCCTACGAACGACAATATGCATCGGCTACCCGACCTGGTTTACACCCCGGAAGCCGATGTAGAGAACTTGGAGGGGTACACAACAGGCGGCTACCACACAATCCTCATCGGAGACACATTCAAAGACAGCTGGTACCAAGTCGTCCACAAGCTGGGCTTCGGTGGGTACTCGACGATCTGGCTTGCGCGGGATGAACACATGGAACGTTTCGTCTCGCTGAAGGTCATGGTGGCCTGTAAATTCACAGAGAGCACCGAAGGAGAAACGCTCCGTATGCTTCACATCGTTGACTCCGCTCACCCCGGAAAACGTCTCGTACCTCATCTTTTTGATACGTTCTCGTTCCACGGTCCAAATGGACATCATCTTTGTCTCGTTCAAGAGCCAGCTGGCTGTAGCGTTGCTGCTTCCAAGGAGAACTCGTCCAATTCCATGTTTCCTTTAGAGTCCGCGAGGTCCATCGCGGCTCAGCTTATCACGGGTCTTTCTTATCTCCACGCACAAGGGATATGTCACGGAGGTAGGTCGGCCGTCTCAACGTCTACTTCTTGTCTTCCAGGCCTGCTCATATGCATTCCAGATCTGCACTTGGGAAACTTCTTACTCCGTGGCCCTAACCTTGACGATTTCAATCCTGAGGAGCTTTACAGGCAGTATCGCTTAGATAAGACCCCTGTTACCAGGATGGATGATGCTCCACTTGACTCACATGCACCACCGTATACCGTTTATCCGATATACATGAAAATGCCCGCCGACAAGGTCATCAACCCTATCGTCGTTATCTCTGATTATGGAACCTCATTCAATTTTGCAACCGAGCGCACCCCCAAGCTTCATACGCCCCCTCCCTATCTCCCGCCGGAAGATCACTTCAACGAACCAATCACTCTGGCCGCAGATATCTGGACACTCGGTGTTAGTCTTTACGAGATCCTCGGCGAGCGTTCGCTTTTCGAAAGCTTCTGTTGCGATCGAGACGACCTCCTTGCCGACACAGTAAGTGCGCTCGGATTACTGCCCCCGCGTTGGTGGGACAGCTGGGAGAACCGCTATGAGTTCTTCAACCAAGATGGTTCCTGGATTCGAAACATCCAGAGAATCTACAGCCCTGTCTGGCGACCGCTGCATCAGCGCATGTGGGAAATGGGACGTGGCAAGACGCCTGACGTATGCCAGTTTGATGTCGAAGGGGGAGAGATGCGTGCTCTGGAGGAGTTGCTTAAGGCTATGTTGGAGTACGAGCCAGCAGAGAGGATTACGGCAGAGCAGCTGGTGGCTTCGGAGTACATGGTGAAATGGGCGATGCCGGCTTGGGAGAGACAGATGAAGAGAGCAAAAACAGGGGCAATGACTTAGACGGCCAGCCCAGTAGCTCTTGATACTAGGCTGCCTGCGACGAAATGTGCAAAGTCCACCTAGTCACCTGACAGCGAGTGTTTCAGCATCAGAACAAGATCATAGGATATCAACGCAGAACATTCCTTGTGACGATAGCGGCTTATGACGATGGTCGGCGTTCAAATGTACCACTCAGTTATCTTCGGTGGGTCTATCAGCCTAGCCTGATGGGGTCCACAACATGACATGTCACGGCGGAGGTCTCACGCTTGTCCTCGAGAATCTCGATAAAGGCGATAGTATCTCGTCCTTGGCGATAGCGCGCGCCTCGGGTTGTTTTCTCAGAATCTACACCGACCGGCGAAGATGAGCCTCAGTCTAGCCGTTACTTCACAAGAAATGCTATCGATCAACTATTATGTCAACATGCCTGTCCATAATGGCGCGTTGCGATACACCTCGAGCGGCAGTCGTGACATTCACATGACTCGTGAGAGGATACGGATAGTTCGCACATCCTAACAAAGACCACAACAACAACGTACAACTCAGAGCAATGAGGCACCTTGTCGTTCTCATGGACAACTATAGGTACATATGCATCCTACTGTCAACTGCACTAAGCTTGTCTGCTGCATCTTGTACATGACGAGGCGGCGGGCAGCCTTTCAGACCACGCTCTCGGAGTCCATCCTTCCCGTGTAGCCATACATAAGCCCATACTAGCACTCATTGACAGCCCTGCGAAGCTTGTTGGCGTTTGACCGTTGGCGTTTACTTGGCGATTCGACATTTCTGAAGCATTCGCCAAGGCATATCGGCCCCCAACCCACGGGGCTCAGTAAGCACTAGGCGGCTGCTGCCACCGACCCAGTTTCAACTCCACCGGCACCGCCCTCATCATCAACCGTCCGTCAACCTCATCAAGCTTGGCCTCGAAAGGTAAAGCTCTGCAGAACTAAGCGTGGGCGCAGGCAACTGTTGCATTTTATCCTGTAGGATGCGGCACAGTAAGGGTGTGAAACCTGCGGAAGACCTGCTCGAAACAGAGCCTCGCCTTCGTCATCGGGGAATGGGCGCCGCAATGAGGTTGGTTTAAAATTGGAGTGCGGATACTATGACGGGAGCTAGGGATCCTTCCTGTCAACATGAGGGCGGCCTGCATGTAGGAACGATATAAGGTCTTCTTGTGTCGCATCCCGTTTGTCATGTTCGCTTCCATCACTCTATGATATTGTTCGTCGACATTTCCCGTTCCTTTTCTTTTGATACCCCAAGTCGAAATGTCTTCAAAGCTGGCTTCACTGTTCGTTCTTGCTTTCCTTTGCTCTGTTGCCGCAGCAGAAGTACCGCATGTCTCTTTCGATTACATCACTAGCTGGACGCACAACGATACGCGATGGCTCGCTCGTTATGGCATGTTTGGTCTGGGAACCGGTCCAAGCTACGAACCTCACTGTGCAAGGGCCGTCAATCGGACTCTGAATGCGACGCCGCAATATGTCCAGATCACCATGTCAATGGCAACCACGTTGATAACGTTGCTTCCGACACTGCTGACCATTGGTAACCTGTACGTCGCCAGCTCTTCGGAAATCTTCTCCACGAGCACACTGGTTGGCATTAGTAGTTCCGCTTTAAGTTTCGGCTTGCCGGTCAAGTCAATCAGCGGCATTCATGCTAGGCAAAAGCTGGATGTTGCGTCCTTGGCGAAGAAGGACTTGAGGCGGCTTCGCGAGTTTGGGCAGACACTATTTGCAGCCGAGGGAAAGTCTAGCTGGATCAAGAGCCTCCTGGTTCTGCTTGGCTGGAGACAGGTTCACAATGCCTACGGAGAGGATTGCGCTAAGAACACCATTACCATGGACGAACTGCACGAATGGACTACGGACAACGAAGACCGCGACCAGTTCTACAACTTGCGGAGACGGATCTTTGACTTTAGGATCCGCCGAAAGCTGTACGGCATTCCGAGGGCACTTTGGTGGATTGTCCCTTGGGCCATGTTCTTCTCACAGGTCGGCTTGATCCTTGCCATTTCTCTACCAGTCCTATGGTATGTCTACATCGGTTGGCCGATCTACGACTGCACTACGGTAGGGCAAGTGTGGTGGGTGCTGGCTTCAACGGTGACATCAGCCATGCTCAAGTACGCCACTTGGACGCTCAGTGACCACGAGCTCGTTCGGATACACATGTACAGCGCCGAAGCCCTGAAGAAGGCTGGCAGCTTCGCAAAGGCACGGGATGTCACTGCATCGATACCGCCCACGCGGCCATGGCACTGGAACCCTTTCAAGATTGTAGCAAACCTTTTCAGACGACTCATTGCGCGCTTACAGTATCTCTGGGAACATCTCGGCAGCTTCAGATCCTTGTCACCGGCTCGGCGCAAGGCTTTTACGGTACTGATCCATCTCACGCCTTCTGCCCGATCACCATTCCCAATCATCCTTTCTGGTTTCCTTGAGGGCATAATTCTGTTGACCCTGACGTTCTTCTTCGGAACATTCTGGGCAGGTGGCCTGGTTGGCACTATGATTTACGTTGTCACCACCATGATCGCCGTAACAATCGGCCGAATGCTTGGTATCGCCTATGTCAAATGGTCGGAGGACGCAAACGGCTTCTCCATCATAGAATGCACCGAGAAAGATGAGGTACGTGGGGTTCTGCGGATCTTGGCATCTCTTCCCGATGAGCTCGTGGTCGAAGTAAACCAAGCCTGGTATTTCCACGGAGCGCGCATCGACCAACATCCTGAGTTCAAACGATGGCTTGCAGACGTCGAGCGCGGAAGTTACGACCGCGGCTTCCGACTGAGAAGGTCAATTCGAATCGGCCAGAAGCGGGAGAGTCTTGCCAGTATGCTTGCCGACTCTCCAGCGAATGCACTGCAACTCGATGATTGGGCAAGTGAGGAGCGCAGTCACTCCACGGCCGCTACAGAGGAGCAGGTATCGATGTTGAGTCCTCCTCAACCGCAAGAAGTGGAGACAAAAGACCCGACAAGCTCATCGACTGGGCCTTCAGACGCGTCTGGCTTGGGTATAGCATCAGGACGGAGAGGGTACCACAGAGTCAATACGACTGACAACTTGCATCCGGATGTACATCAGCCACCGCCACATGAGGACGCCCCCTGAGTAGTGAATTGGACCCATCTATTTCAGCTTGGTCCGTCTCGCAGGCCGAATTAGTCATCTGTGTTAGTCATCAGTGCATTTCCAATCGTACAGTTATAGGGCGCAGCAAGGCGGTTCTATAAGTACCACTTCAATCATATACTCTTCCATTCAGTATGCAGCAGGTTTCTCACCCAAATTGTCTAATTCCAACATGTCCGTTCCAAAGTTCTCAACAGCACTGCTCCTCATAGACGTACAACAAGGCTTCGACCATCCGTCGCACTGGGGCACCACGCTCTCTAACCCTGAGTACTCCACCAACATATCCTCGCTCCTCACCAAAGTACGCGATCTCAAGAAGAAACACCCGGATCAGTACCACGTCATCCACGTTCGACACTTCTCAACCTCACCAAAATCCCCACTTCACGCTTCCAATCCGGAAGGCGTCAGATACTACCCCTTCGCTCAACCGGAACAAGGAGAGTTTGAGTTCACCAAACACGTCAACTCCGCCTTCATCGGCACGCAATTGCAGGCCACATTGAGGGACATGAATGTCAACAGGCTGTTCATTGCGGGCTTGACGACGGATCACTGCGTCAGCACTACGGTGAGGATGGCAGCGAACCTAGGGGTTGTCAACTACGGAGGGTATGAAGGGAAAGTGATCTTGGTAGAGGATGCGACGGCTACTTTTGGGAAGGGAAAGTTTGATGCGAAGACAGTGCATGAGGTGAGTGTGGAGAGTTTGAGGGGAGAGTTTGCGGAGGTGGTGACTACGGAGGAGGCATTGGACCTGCTTTCGAAGGATCAATCTGCCAGTGTGGGGACTATTCACGCAAACGCTACAGTATATTCGGCACTGGAGAGCTGCCCTGCAGCATCTTCATGATGTTCTCACGTACAACCGAACCCTAACAATACACACATGGCCAAAAAGGTCTCGCGCCACGCAGTTTTTCCCTCCCATGCCTACATTCTGCTCCCGCATATCTACTCCCCATTCTCAAACCTCAACCCATTCACCTTCCTACACGCCCCATAGATCCCCGCAATATCCCCTCTCGCCCCCATCTCCTCCCTCACCACCCCAAGGTACTGATCCGCGCTCTTCACCGCCCTCATCTCCACCCCACTCTTCTCCGCCAAATCCACCGCATGCCTCGCATCCTTCCTCGCCAAATCCACCGCAAACAGCGGCTCCTCCCTCTTATAATAATCCCCACTCAACATCCTATTGCTATACGCCGTATACGGCCCGGGGAACATCTTCTCCACAAACTGATGCAGGTTCTCGACCCCCAACCCGCTCTTCTCTGCGGCGACGTGTCCCTCGCTGAGGGCTTGCACCATGTTCAGCACAAACGTGTTGCCGATGATCTTGAGGTGCGTGGCCTTGCTCGGTGCCTGATCGCTGTAGTCGATGATCGCGCGGCCCATGACCCCTTCGCAGTAGGGTTTCACCCTCTCCACATCTTGTTTTGCCCCGGCGAGGACGCAGACTAGTTGCCCTGCGTCCGCCATCGCCGGCGCTCCAAACACGGGACACGCTACGAACCGCGCATCTTTCCCCTCCAGCTGCCGCGCCACCTCAGTCGTGGTGTCCGGATGGATGGTCGAGCAGTCGACGAACAACTTGCCCTTGATGTCTTCCTGGCAGATTGTGGCGATAGTGTCCAGTACGGCGGCGTCATCGCCCAGACAGAGGAAGATTATGTCGCTGGAGTGGAGGGCGGAGGGGATGGTGTCGGCGACGGTGGAGTGGCCGAGGGAGGAGGAGAGGGATTGGGCGCGGGACGTGGTGCGGTTGTAGATGGTTAGCGGGTTGGTGAGGTTGCCTTTTGTGATGAGGTTTTTGCACATTCCCTATGGGTGGGTGTTAGCAGGGAGGCGGGGAGGGAGAGGATGGTGCAGCGTACTCGTCCCATATTGCCAAGGCCGAGCCAGGCTAGGTTTGGTGCCATTGTTGGTGATGCTGAGGGGTAAGCTTCTGCTTTGTAGTGGGATGGGCGTGGTCGATGCGGGGTGGTTGATGGTCTGATACCGATGGTGTGGCAGTCCACTGAGGTCTGGGAGATGAAATGAGATGCAATGATTATAATATTTGGAAAGACGTAAGCAATCGCTCATGTGGTGTCCTCTATATCCATCAATCCGCTGCCGAATAATTATGGTGGTGACGCAGATGTCAACAACATGCGGGGAGACTTGCATGACCTTATTCCCGTAATGTCCGGCTATATCTCTCGGCAGTCAGTCTACAAGCATCACTGCTGCGGCTATGATTGGAGCGGGAGACACAGGGATACATTCATTATATCTATCGTTTGCCTCCTTTGCAGGTACTGTGATCATCATAGAAGACACCGAGTGGCGGAAATAGGACTATCAAGCGGTTCTGTTGCTGCCGGAGAAAACCTTTCCTACAGAAAAGCGAGACTACAATCACGAACTTTCGGCTCTAGTAATGGCTTCTATGGTATATACTTTGAGACTAGCTGTTCGCAGGAAAGTAGAAAAATGTAGTGGGCTAATAGGTCTTGGTACATGTTCGCTAACTGTAAGTCTCCCAAATTCTTAGCCTCATCAAAACGTCATATCTGGTCTTTCATCTTCCGCTGGACCAAGAAAACGAACGTTCAGGTCATAAACATCCTTGCCTATCTCCAACGATTGCATGCATGGCAACTGCGACTGAAAGCCTCTTTCGTCTTGCAAAGCCCCATCACATACTGTCCGTGGAACCGGAAGCACCAGTGAAGGACATGTCATTCTGCGAGTCCCAACTGAGATGGCTCCCTTCTGTCCAAGCCGAGTCACTCTTCGCAAAATCATCACACAACTCCGCTTCCCACGGCCTCTTATCAACAGGGAGCGCTCTGAATGCCTCCAGCTCAGCCATGAACATGGACACGAGTCTTCGCCTCTTTTCCTGCCAAGCCGCTTGGTCGTAAGGCTTCAGGAACTGTACGTCGTCATACTTCAACTTCGCATCTGCCTCCGGTAAATGAATCTCCGCATAGTTATTCAGAGCCCTAAGCGTCCAATTTGTGGCATCCGCCCGTTGTTCTATAACCTCGAGCTTGTCCCGACTTTTATCGATCTTGACGGTAATTCCAGTGTGCTGGACATTGTAAAGGGACGAATCGGGATCCAGGTCACTTATCTTAATGCCCTTGTAGCCCTGAGAGTCTTCATTGTAGTCGAAATTCCATAGTGGAAGAGATGTGGTGTCAAATCGTTGTCTCATATCTTGCAGCCGATATTTCTGGGCAGCTTCTATGCCCTGTTCCATGAAGGCGCATCGACGCGCCAGCAATAGGACCCATGCAGATTCGTAAGACCCATCCACGCTCCGCAAAAAGTTCTTCACATCTTTCACGAGTAACCGTTTGTAGCCGTCTTCCTCTGCCTGTATTTCCTTCGCCTCGGATCGATCCATACGACAAAGTTTCCGACCAATATCCTCACCCAAGCGGCCGGGAAACGTCTGGGTGCAAAAGCGTTTGCAGCAAGTATGCGTCATACCAAGTTCTTCAAACCGGTGGGTTTGAAAAAGGGTGTGGAGCACTTCCCTCATTGTTTCGTCGGGCAATGAAGCATCCAGTATCATGTACCACTCCACAAGCCAAGGCAATGTCCAAACACTTGCGAATCCGTTTGTAACACTGTAAAGTGGCAGAAACAAGAAATTGAGAGGAGTACAGCCTGAATTTGAGCAGAAGCAATCGCAGTCATCGAGTCGCAAAATGTCACTACCTTTGGAGACAAGGAGTGCGCCCGCTTCGCAAGTGCCCACCCAGCTCTCAACGTTGCAGTCAACCGCCGCCTGAAGCAGGTGAGTCAGAGCAGTTTGTCCAAAGATGTCCTGAGCATTGATATCGGCGACCAATTGCAAGAGCTTGCGGAACAGACCCAAGAAGTTTTTCTGGCGAGGTATCCGCCGTGTGAACTCCATCAGAGCCGTGCGGTCACACCAATCTTGATGGTCTACTGAGATCCGACCACTATCGAGCAGTGGTTGCGCCACAGAAGGATATCTTACCAGGTTGATGAAGTTCATGAAGCTCTCACCTGGTGTACTGGCGTATGTAAAGTCCGCACCAGCAGTTAAGAGATAATCTAATGCGGTTTGATCAAGTACACAGCGAGACCCGTGAACGGCCTGATACACGGCATAGTCGAGGAACTTGGACACCAGGTCGTGTTGTCCCTTACTTCGGTGCCACTCAACCATCGATATGAAGATATGAGAGCTGCAGTGGAGCAAGTGTTCCAGGGTGTAATGCCATTGATGCGAATCAGAGAATCCTGTCGAGACGAACGCGCCATGCTCGAGAAGAAGGATTACGGATGACTCAACTCCGCATCTCATAGCATACATCAATGGAGTGAAGCCGTTGTTATCGTGTTCATTGATTACGGATGCACCTCCATGCTCCAAGAGGTAACGAAGAGCCGTAGGTTTCCAGATGCAGAGATGTAGAACGCTCTGGCCAAGGCAGTTCCTGTCTTCAAACGCTTCTGGGTGTCGTGGAAGAAGCGCTTCTCTAGGGGCATCCTCCCCCTGCACCAAAATTGCTGTCATGCATGAGTTGAAACCGCCAAAATCTATTGTTAAGGTCAATACATCATTCCGAGAATGCACGAAAGACTGACTTGGTTCGACTCGAACTGCGGTAGCCAGCAGCCCGAACAACACATCCATCCTGTCGTCGATCAATGAGGCGAAACGCGAGAAGGAACGAGAGATCTCTGTTCCATGATCTGGCAAGTCTATCCCAAGTAGGAGTAGAGACCGGAATTTCTCGACGATATTGTTGACATCCGTGTCATAAAGCCGGGGTCGGGCCAAGAAATTGGCGTACAGACTAAGGACGAAATATATCAGCGATGCCCCTACAATTACTGGAAACCTTACATGTCACTATCTATAGACGCCTTGGTACTTGTCAGCAGTTGTATGAGAGGAAACTGGGTACCATGAAAGTTCCTCCAACCTCGACGTGTTATTCTCTGTAGGCAAGCCGTCAGTAGGAATATCTCATGTGCTTAGAAAAGCCACCAGCTAAGCGGTACGCGCCGGCTAGGTACTCTCAACATGCTCATGTAGCGCTCGGCTGTTGTATGAATTCATTCCATACCTAGCACAAGAAACGAGTATGCTTCGACCGCCACACTATCCCTAGCGTAACTTCATCGTACCTATCTGAACGCAAGATAGAGACATTGGTGCTGTGGGTCGACTTACATCTGACCAGCCTCTGCCACGGGGATCCACCTCGTCGAACGTGATTCTTCCGGCTCGATGTAGCGCTTGAATCTCTCTGAAGGCCCGTTGGGGACCGAACAATCCAATTTCCACAAGGTCGCTAAGTACAAAACCGGGAAACGTAAATGGCACAGTGACGGGGCACGTCAGAGCTACATGAAGAGACGGACCTCGGTCCATGGATAAGCAAAGGCTGATCTGGTAGAAGCGGCGAAAGAGAGACAGGGAGTAGGTGTACTGCTGCTGTCTTGATCTGCATGCACGGTGCTGCCGACGGCGACGTACTAGCGTCTGCTCTTCTTTGAGACTGAGGGGAACTGCCCTAGAGTAACCAGCTGGGCTTGGTTCCGAATCAGGCAGGGGCAATACGTTATCGGCTGTTGCGTGTGAGGGTTTAATTACTTCCTGCAGCGGCACGATTCCTTCTGGCGCATTGCTACTGTGATCCGAAATCTGATTTGCGTTACTGTGTGATAGGCTGATCAGGAGAGCAAACATCAAGCCGTTGATGTCCCTCTGAAGTTCATCCTCCAGGAACGCGATTTTCTCTCTGTTTGTAATGTTTCGGAACTTCCGCTTGGTACGTAGGAGTAATGATGTCTTCTGCACTGGCAGGCAAGACTCATATACTTCGCGTAGCTTCTCGATTTTTGCCCGGAGACGCTCGGCTACACCATGCGATTGGGAACTGACAAAAGAGTGTCCAAGGGAGCCGTTGGTTGTCGCGCATATTCTTTCGGCATTGTTTTCTAACTCCTCAAGCCTCGCAAGCGCCGACTTGGCGATAGCCGGATCATACTGTCGTGCTTGCGCTAGGCCCTTAATGCCTGCTTCTGTGAGCTGATAAGAGGCGGCAATAGCCCCTAATACAGCGATGAACTCAACACCCGACATGGAGACGAGAAGGTCGCATCAGTGGCGTAGACTCCCAGCTAACGAAGCTCTTTCCCTTCCAGGTCCTCTGAAGCGCTGTGAAGTCGTGGTCCACTGGTTGTGGGATTAGTAACCCGCAAGAAGAGGGTTTGAGGCGAGAGGCTATGACGAGATGTGAAAAAGCAGAAATGACTCGAAGATGAGAATGCAAATATGAAATGGAAGGAGAGAGTTAAGAAGAGAAAAGACCAAGCCATCGAGGCTGAGCCAGCTTGCATTTCAGCCTTGCAATGGACGCGGGTTGCTCAGCGAAACGATTGCCGCTCCATTGGCGAGGCATACTTTCGCCATGCTAAAGACAACTTTCTGTGCAGCTGATCAAAACCCCATATGGTAATGGGAACACAAATCAGGCTTGAAGAGCATGCAGCAAGGCGCTGCCAATGACGGATAGATAGATGGAAGGCGCCTTGTGAAGCGCAACCCTCATCACGTGATCTAGGCTGGCCTCGCGTGTTGCCATGGCAGCTGTAAACATTGCGAAAGTCAGCTTGACCTTCCCCAAGGCTCAACCATTCCATTGGGCACAACGACAGCGACAGCAACGTCCATAAACGATTTGCAAAACACTCAGAGTTACTAGAAATTGACGTCTCAATCACAGCATCAACTCAACTATCAGCACCTACGACCGCCCATCCATGGCGCAAACAATGGACCTCCCTCACTCCCCAATCCGTCAACCTTACACGCCCCAACCAACCACCCCTCTTCACCCCCTCTCCCCCGAACGCGTCAATTCTACCCTCTACACCCAGCGCCCGCCCGCCTTCGCCATCCCGCAATCCCCCTCCCTCCCCACCATCGACCCCGGCATGTTCAAAACCTCGCCCAGCAAGACTTCCGACGTCGCGGCTATGGTAGCGCGCTTTAACGGGCTGGACATCAGGGATCACGTCGAGGCGAGGAGGAGGGATGAGGCGGCGCTGAAGAGGGCGCAGATGGGGAGGGAGGAGGCGGAAGGGGAGGCGAGGCGGTTGAGGGAGGAGAGGAGGGCGTGCAAGAAAGAATTAGAGGAGGTGAGGGAGAGGGAGAGGAAGGTGGGGAGGAGGTTGGATGTTGTTATGGTGAGTCTTGGGTGCTTTGTTGTGGTTTCGCTTTTGGAGGGGAGAGGAGCAATAAGGCGGTGTCTCGGGTAGCGGTGAGATGGGCTAACAATGGGGATAGGAAGAGTTTCAACGCGCGAGAGAGACACATGCACATGCAACGACGTTATATGAGAAGGAAATCCGACGCGCGAGGAAAGAAGCTTTCAAATCGTCATCCGCAATGGTGAAACTGCAAGAAGAGTTGAAAGCCACGCGCGCCTCGTTGCGCATTACACAATCCGGCTTGGATCTGGAGAAGCAAAAGGCTGCAAAACGGGAACAAGAAGCGTTTGAAGCGAGATTTCGGCTCGTCGAGAAGGAGCAGGAGTGTCAGCGGTTGACGGAGAGGCTGAAGGTGGTGGAAGAGGAGCGAGACGCGCTGAAGACCGCGTTAAAGGAAGAGGAAGTTGCCAGGATAGCCGCAGAAGGAAGGATCGCGCTACCAGTATGCAAGGACGAGGAGGACGATGAATTCGATAGTCCGGCAAAGAGCCCGAAGAAGAAGGACGTGGAGATGGAGGACAAGGAGAATGTGACGCCCAAGAGGATGGTCGTGGACGAGCACCTGCGGGAAGAGTTGGACTGGGAAAGGCGGAGAAGGGAGCAGGCAGAGGAGCAGATTGAGTTTATGAAGATGGAGTGCCAGTTCCGCTGCTGCGCTTGCAGGCTTGCTGATCACGACAATCGAGACTACATCCACGACACAACCGGACAGGATGAGATTGAGCACATCAAGACAATCGCCCTGCAATTCCTTGCACCAAGCTTGGAAGAGCCTATGGAGACGGACATCCAGATCCAGCAAGAGATCATCTCGCCAACCGACAGCGTCATCGTGGACAAACCAACAAGCCTCGAGCAACAGTCAGAGAAGCGAAGATCTCGTCCATCTGAGCCACGCATGTCCTTCTCCCCCAACAGCGGTACATTTCACCGCCTCTCTTCCCCCACTCCAGCAGGCGACGTCGACAGCGAAGAAGAAGCCACAGTCGTCCAAGCCATGCTCGAAACAGAGCGAGCTCCAACACCACTCCGAGTAGTTGCAGAGCCAGACATCTTCTCAGAAGCGCCAGCGCCTGCTGCGAGGGTGAACCTTCCAAGGAGAAGCGTGAGACACTCCACAACCCGCTCAGAGGGGCAACTCCTGCTCCCTAGTGAACTGTCTGCACCAGCACTCGCACCAGCAGCAGGATCTCCACCTCCCTCTGAGTCCGAGCTCCTTGCCGGGTCCGAACCCGAACTACACGGAGAAGAAGAGGAAGTCCGAGGCCGCCCCTCCTCACGCTCAACAGCACCATCCTCACCCTCGCCAGCCCGCTCCCCCTCAGCAGCCTCAGAAACCATAGAGCGTACTCCCTCCCCCTCCCCAACCAGACAACAAAGACCCTACCACACCATAACAACCACCACAACAATCCCCCTAACCCTCGACTCCCCCCTCAAATCCACCCCCCTCTCC
Organism: Floridaphiala radiotolerans; assembly: GCA_022813185.1. Taxonomy (NCBI): domain Eukaryota; kingdom Fungi; phylum Ascomycota; class Dothideomycetes; genus Floridaphiala; species Floridaphiala radiotolerans. Next base: position 150,036 of record JAKLMZ010000039.1, on the reverse strand, counting down.
GTATTCCCTCACACCACTCCCACCACATCCTTCCCCCCTTCCACCAACCAAACAGACGACTCAACCCTCCTAGCAGGCACAACAATCACCCGCTCCGAAGCCCTGGAGCAAATCCGGCAAAGAAGAGGAAGAGCGCGCAGTATCGCAGCGGGAGCGCTGACGCCTCGGAAGCAGATGGTTGATGGAGTTGGAGCTGCTTTCAGTACTGGGAACGGAGTAGGGATGGTGGGGAGGAGGGATATCAGTGCGCCGGGGAAGGTGGATTGTACGCCTGCTAAGAAATCTACTTTTGGAGGATATGGGAAGGGGGATGGGAATGGGAATGGGAGTGTGAGCAGGAGTGTTAGTCGGAGTGCGTCTAGGGTTGGTCATCGGGCTTGAGTACAACGAGCGGATGAAGTGAAATGGGTGGAACGGAATGATATTGGAGAGAGTGAAGAAACACACGAGGGGAAAGGAAGGAGAAAAGACTGAGGACAGCCGGGAGATGAAAGCATGAGGGTATAGTAATGGGAAAAGTCAGTCCATGGGTACATAATTCTGCAGATTGTCTTTAGCGGCATCTTTGGAGTTATGGGGGTTATTGGATGCTAGATTGGTACTTCTCAGAGAACGGTCTTGTCGAGATTAACTGTACACAACCTGCTTGTTCGTAGTGTGGTAATCGGACAGATTTTGCAACCTCGCGCCTTCATCTGACTCTGGCAGATACACTCTTATCCACTTGCAACACATCACATTCACGTCACTGATCTCAGGCCAAGTACTTCAAACCAGCATTTTCGCTAGCCATGCAACAAGAGAAGTAGAAACAGATGCTGGATCCGGGCCTTTCCATCCGCCCTCGTACATCCAAACTCCATCCCTCCCCATATTCCTCCCAAGTCCACTCTACCGGTTGCTCTTCGCCACACGCTCCAACTCGTCCTTCTTCTTGATCGCGTACGAGTTGCTGCTCCCCTTGGCAGCGTTGATGAGCTCTTCGGCGAGGCACTCGGCCACGCTCTTGATGTTCCTGAAGGCGGCCTCGCGGGCGCCGATGGTGAGGAGGGCGATGGCTTGGTTGACGCGGCGGAGGGGGGAGACGTCGACGGCTTGGCGACGGACGGTACCGGCGGAACCGATACGGGTGCTGTCTTCGCGGGGGCCGCAGTTGACGATGGCGTCGACGGCGACTTGAATGGGGTTTTGGTCGGTCATGATGTGGATCTGAGGGTGTTAGCAGCGGGCCTTGCATCCAATCTGCAAACGCAGACTACTGCGGCAGGCAGACGTACAATCTCAAAGGCGTGCGCAACGATGCGGACGGCCATGAGCTTCTTGCCGTTGTTCCGGCCGTTCATCATGAGCGAGTTGGTGAGACGCTCGATGATGGGGCACTGGGCCTTTCTGAAGCGCTTGACGGCATAGCGACCGGCGGAGTGGGAGATGTAGACGGGTGTTCTGATTTGGATGTAGTCGCTGTTGTTGTCCTGTCAGCCAGTGTCCACGTCCCCAATTCTTTTCCATCCTCTCGATCCAACAACCATCCCAATCTATGGTTCTTCCAGGGGCGCCTACGTCAAAGAGATATCCCTAATCTCAACATCCTCGTAGCTCCACTTGTTGAACAGCTTGGTGCTGCCAATCTCGTCGGTGACCTCCTTGGGAAGGACCTGGTAGCCGGATGCGGACTCGACCTCGACTTCGCCGTTGTCAGACATGTTGATGGATGTGTCTGAGACCGTAGGTTGGTTTGTCGGAGTGAAGGCGGCAGTGATGTCGTCGGCGGTTTGGCTTGATGTTGTTTTCCAATGATCTCGCTAATTTCGCACAGTGAAATGCGGGTTAGGTAAGCGGTCGTTGTGTGAGCCGAAGTTGCGGCTGAGGTGCAAGCGAGCCAATCAGCGCTTGACAATGAGGCATCCCGATTGGGACTATCTCAGCTCCACCAACCACTTCGTGATCGCGATACGTGGGTTTTGTATGTTGAACTGAGATGCAAAGTCTACGTTCAGACGGTATCACATTCATGGTGCAGCGGTTTACATATTCATACAGCTTTGTTGTGTGATTTACTCGTACATCGTCCGTTCCATCATACAGGATGTGCTCATCATCTCACCACGATGAGACACATGCAACCCCCAAAATATCGATGCCATCATACCTATGTAGTTCGTGTGTGAAGTTAAGGCCTTGTAAAGTGAAGGCCTTGTAAAGTGAAAGCCTTGTAAAGTAGAGGCCTTGTAAAGTAGAGGCTTTGTAAAGTAAAGGCCTTGTAGAGTAAAGGCTTTGTAAAGTAAAAACCTTGTGAAGTAACCGTAGCAAACAACCTTAGGAGATCCTCCGAGTGCCTGCCTACCCCTCGTTAGTTCATCGAGTGGTATATATAGTAACTCCTGGCTGGCATCCCTAGAGCAAGAAAAAGGTTAGAGCAAGGAAAGCAAGGAAAGGATATAAGAAGACCCTACTAAAAGAAATCCACCTGTCGATGCTGATGACCTCGTCCATGTATTAGTTTTTGAGCAGTTGAAGCATACTATGCCTTGAAGTGTGCAATTGCCACTTTTGCGTGCGCACAATCCTGGCTCCACTCCGTCAAGTTACGAAAAGGTGGAGGCGCTAAGAAATCAGTAACCGTCTCGAAGTAAACCATTCAGATATCGGGACTCGTCCGCTTGTTCGAACCTTTGGTCATCGGGGGCCTGCCCGGGTAGAGCTTGTCGCCCTCCTTTCTCGTCATCTTTTCGAAGAGAATTTCCTTTACATCCTCATAAACCTTGGGGTGAGAGGGGTTCCAGTACTGGTCATCGCGCATGGGGCCGATGGTGACAATATCAGCCTTGACACGGGTCAAGGCCTCGATGAACTTGATATCGCTGACGCTCGTGATGCGCTTTCCATGAAAGCACATATGGAACGAGTGCAACTTTGAATCCCTGCCGAGAATGCGAAGAGCATCAAGCAGGACCTCGTCGTTGACGAAGCGCCGCTCTTCATTTGTTGCGAAGTAAGGTGTACCTTGGCGAGTGTAATCTTCGAAGATGATGCAGAAACTACGCATGAGTGCGATGTTGATTGGCCCGATCCTCTTGAGGAATATGCGTAAATCCTTGTAGCCAACCTCCTTCCAAACCGCCTCCCACATGACTCCGCGGCTTCTGCCGTCGTGGTCGAACCTGAAGGCGTTTTCGGCGTAAAGAATGGTACGGCCCTCTTGATGGACCTTTTTACAGGTTCTCAAAAGCGCGGCCGACAGGTGGTGACTCTTATCGGGCTTCGGAAACCAAATGGTCCGCTTCGAGACGAGTACGAGACGGTAGATTTTGTTGCGGATCTCGGGTGGCAGGGTAAGAAAGGAAGCTTTGGTTCTTTCGGCCGCATGGCTCTCCGTAGCAGGCGGCGCAGTGGATGAAGGTGCGTCGGGCTGTTGAGAATCCTGCAATGTCGACTTGCCAATCAAGGCTTGGGCTCTGGCAAAGAAATCCTGTAGTTGGACGTTGACAACAATCGGTCCGGTGTGGCCTTCAGGGACGTTGACAGTGATCTGCATAGGTGGTAGAACTATCATATGTGGTCAGTTAACTTGCCAATGAAGAACTCAGGAGAAGACGGTTGGTCTCGGAGTACGTTGTGGGTATGTGAAGTGACTTACCGGGAACGTTCATGTCCACATCGGTGTCTGTCTGACCCGCGACGACGGGATCATTGCCGAAGAACATCTCATCTGGCAGATCTTCTGGGATTTCAGGTGAGAATGGAGGCGGGGCTGGTGACTCGGATTTGGACTTTCTCTTTCTCTTCTTTTCAGTCTTCTTGCGCTTCTTTGACGGTCCGTAGCTATCGGAATCAGATGCACCGTCGTCGTAGCCCTGCTGGGACTCGTCTGCTTCTGAGAGAATGTCATCACTATCGGCAATGACCGTGTTGCTGTCGACAAATCCATCTTGCATAGGCTGTCGACCGGCAGATCTGCGCTGAGGTCTACCAGTGCCAGAAATCTGTCGCTCTCCTGAATCTTGAAACATCTTTGTGAGTAAGCTCTCAGCGTAGCGAGGGTCGGGAGGAGTATCTGTAGGCGATCCTGCGAGCGGTCCTCCAAATATTGTTGGTAAATCCTGCCTGCGTTGCTTTTGCATTGCAGCGTATGGGTTAGAGCTTTTTTCGTAGCAACTTGTGGACATGAGAGCTGAAGGGGCAAGTGACGTCCCGTGGTGCAAGATCAGGCCTGTGACCGGTGCTGGTAGGGATTGCGTTAGGCTTGTGAGGTCCAACAGGTACCAGCCGTGATAAATGAAAGCTTGGAAATGCACAGATCCACACAGAACGTGAGCTGTCCGTAGGGACAGTGAGGTCTGGGTGGACACAGGAGGATCCCGATCAGGTGGATGGCGACAGCGGTAGTGAAGAAACTAAAGGATGATTGGATGTAATTGGAGTTAAGGGATGAAAACTGGAGTCTGAAGAGCTTGATCTTGCAGCGAAGGCGATCAGAACGTGGAGAGAATATGTGAGGATGAGGTTGATAGAAGCAGTGTAGAGCTGGAGAAGGATGAGAGGGTATGGCTGGGCGCTAGCGACCAGGGACAGTCATCCTGGGGAAATTGCTGGAGCGGTGTGTGCGGTTTTGCAATCGAAGCCTGTGCCCAAAACATAAGGAGAGTGTGCGGTGCTGGCAGGGCGACGAAGTGAAGGCCTGGCTCGTGGTCGTGGTCGTTGGTGAAGTAAGACGTCCAGCAGTTGATGGATGTGATGGTGGGGTTCACGATGAGGATCCGCGAATCTGGACGTCTTGTTTCCTAACGGGTAGCATGCGGGCAATATGCCTTATAGCCCGCAAGCCGCATACTATAGTCTCCCGTCTTATATCCTACCTTTGCTGGAATCGACTGTGTTGAATTAGGCCATTCCTCCCGACTCACAACGTCATCTTGCTTTTGGCTCTGCGGCGCGCGGATAAGCACCCACGATCCACGGGCTGCAGCCGCACCGACACCAGCTACCAAGAAGCATACAGCATCCACCGGTGCTTGACTTTGACTTACCAGGTTACTCAGCTACTGCCATGCCGGCCATGGCTATTTTGAATCGTGTAGAGCAGCCCTCCAACTCGCAGAGTCAGATGTCACCTGTCCACGTCACCCCGTCTGCCACCAAGACAATCCAAGTGGCCTCGGTCCCTGGAGGCCGGGTCTGCAACATCGCCCTAGCCAAACACTTTCGGACAAAGCCATTGTGCCAGAATAATCGGCAGCCGGGCGCTGGAGAGCAGCTGAAGGCAGCTGGAAGACAGCACGATGGGCTGACGTTGAGTCAATCACACAAACTTCTGCTACTCGTGGCCTGCCCCTGGCTTGATTCTGTTTGTGAGAATGCATAATATAAGTTGAATTTTCGACTACGACAGACGGCCTCTGCAACACACAGTGAAGCGCGAAGCGGATAGATTACTACCTTGGGCTTGCCCAGCTCGACCCTCATCCGTCTGCACGGCATCTTCGGCCGGCCAGGGATACTGCCTTCAGCGCAGCAATAGCATCCTCGACACCATAAGACGTGAACAAGGAGACAGCAACAAACAATCCATACACAACGAGTCCAATCAGGAGAAATCAAACTGTCCCTTCAAAGGTGGTGAAGTGGGCCCGGGACATCTCAGCATCACCCACGTCGTCCAGCTCGCGCCAGACGAGTGAGGATAGAGCTGCCGTACAGGCCGTCTCATCATCTTGGATTTAGTTGTGTGAAGAGAAAAGAAGAAGAGGAAAAGGTCATCGGCGACAGGGAAAAGAAGCGTGGATGCGTGCGAACACCTTACCTTGTCTAGCTTAGCGTTCTCCACGCTCGACCTCAAGTGCCTGCATCCACATGAATCAACGTCCAGCAGCCGCCTTTTGAGGTCTGAAAAGGTATATACCCTCAGTCTCAACCTGTGCCGACCATGGCAAGCCTTCGGAGTAGCTGCAGAGTTACAGGCTCCCTCCTGAGTGCAGCAACACGGCGGCCACTGGCGCACAGAGTACCTCGAGATGCGCAACAGCCATGGAGGCGGGGCGTTGCATTCGCCGATGCACAACACAAGGTACGTTTTTTCTTGAGAATAGGAGAGTACTACTGTATAGTGTATATAGCTAATCTTTGATGTAGCTCCTCTCCGCCAGCCTCGAAGAGGGCGATCCTACCGTCTACGACATCGTCCAGAAGGTACGAACCCGCCACCTGTCTACAACCGCGGCCGGATGCTGATGTATACCTCTACACTTGCAGGAGAAGAGACGGCAGAAACACTTCATAAATCTTATACCCTCGGAGAACTTTACCTCCCAGTCGGTGCTGGATGCATTGGGCAGTGTAATGCAAAGTGGGTGACTCTAGGGCAGACCGGACATACTCGAGTAGGGTTGACATATGGTAGACAAGTACTCCGAGGGATACCCCAAGGCCAGGTATTACGGTGGCAACGAGCACATCGATGAGGCCGAGTTATTGTGCCAACAACGGGCACTGCAGACGTTCGGACTGAACGAGGCGGAATGGGGCGTTAATGTTCAGCGTACGTCCATCCACGCCATGGGACAAGCCCAAGCATATATATGTATATGTATATGTATAGTTCACCGGTATATCTGACATACCTACAGCACTCTCCGGATCCCCTGCTAATCTATACGCCTACTCTGCTCTGCTTAACACCCACGACCGAATCATGGGGCTCGACCTTCCGCATGGTGGCCACTTGTCACATGGTTACCAAACTCCTACCAAGAAGATATCGGCAATCTCCAAGTACTTTGAGACGCTTCCCTACCGACTAAACGAGAAGACGGGATTGATCGACTACGACAAGCTCGAGGAACTGGCTTCGTTGTACCGGCCCAAGATCATCATCGCTGGAACCTCGGCCTACAGTCGGCTGATTGAGTATGAGCGGATGCGTAAGATCGCCACTGATGTTGGAGCCTACCTCCTTAGTGACATGGCACACATCTCTGGTCTTGTAGCTGCTGGTGTCATTCCTTCTCCTTTTCCTCATTCTGATGTTGTGACGACTACTACCCACAAGTCCTTACGGGGACCCCGCGGTGCTATGATCTTCTACCGCAGGGGCGTGCGGCGGGTGGACAAGAAGGGCGTCGAAGAGTTCTATGACCTGGAAGGGCCTATCAATGCTTCGGTATTCCCTGGTCATCAGGGTGGCCCACATAACCATACCATTACTGCGCTTGCTGTTGCTCTCCGTCAAGCTCAGACTTCTGAGTTCAAAGATTATCAGCGTCTCGTGCTGGATAACGCTAAAGCATTGGCACAGAGGCTCGGTAACTCAAAGGAGCAAGGTGGTTTAGGCTACAACATCGTCAGCGGTGGTACCGATAACCATCTCGTGCTCGTCGATCTGAAAGACAAAGGTATCGACGGCGCGCGAGTGGAGAGGATCTTGGAGCTTGTGGGTGTTGCAAGCAACAAGAACACAGTACCTGGCGACAAGTCAGCGCTGAAACCCGGTGGTCTGAGAATGGGTACCCCGGCCATGACCACGAGGGGTTTCCAACCGGAGGACTTCCGACGCGTTGCTGACATTGTGCATCGCGCGGTGACCATCACGCAGAACCTGGACAAGAAGGCGAAAGAGCAGGCCGAGTCCAAGGGCAGGAAGAACCCTGCGTCGCTCAATGCGTTCAAGGAGTATGTCGGTGAAGGTGAGGACATCACCGACGTGATTGAGCTGCGGAAGGAGGTCGAGGATTGGGTAGGTACCTTTATGCTGCCTTGGGAGAAGGGTGCATGAGGCATCATCCGCGATGATATGAATGTGTTGAATGCATAAGAAAAGGTTTGGCGGGGCGTTTCGGTTGTAAATACGGGTTTTGGATCTTGTGTTGTTGGTGGTTGTCATGTCTCTTCCTGGTAGCGTGAGAAAATCAAGTCTATATCCCCACACTTTCACCTTCATCAAGTCAGCAGCAGCTTCATATATCGTCATTACTCCGGTTTTTGTGCGGCTGCATGACAGAGTACGTTGAAGAGCACGTCTACATGTTAAGATCACTCAAGACACATCTTTTGATCTTTCTCCTCCTTATCCTCTTGGCTGCTCTAACCTCTCTCACCGCGCCGCAACTCTCTACATCTTCACTCCTCAGACCATCGATCACAACGACAGCAGCACTCTCCACCTCCACATCAGCACTCATCCAGCACACGAAGATCGCGCACATCACCCCCTCATCCACGCCCAGCATGCAACCTCTGACGACGAGATCATCAACATCCTCCTTCCTCACCTGGGTAAACAGCCCCAAAGCAACCTCCACCACCGTCATCTTAGTAGTAGGCACCTTCATGCTCATCTCAATCATGTACTACACCTGGCGCCGAGGCTACATCAGATGCTCTGATTTGAACCCGTGTAGTTGTGTGCCTTGGAGGAGGGTGGGGAGGGGCGTTGGAATGGTAAGTCATAACTGCATGAGCAAAGTTGAAGGAGAATGGGATCGGGGGTTTAGTAGCAGAGTGTTGAGGGGATGTGGCTCTGATGGCACTGTGTGGTCTACCTACGGGCTACTGTTGGATTTAACGCTCAGGGGGGTGAGAGCAGCTTCTCTTAAGCACCTTTGCCTCCTTCATTGTGCTTTGAACACTGGGTTTGATGGGCGACGCGAGTTAATCTTCTTATAGGTGTACATGCGCATTAGGGCGGTCTTCTCTCGCCGTCGCAGCCAGGGACGTCCCGCGACACCGGAGGATGTGGAGCTCGGCGAGCTGGATACCTCTCCGCCGCTGCCGCCGTTGCCACCACCTCCGTCACTGCCTCCGAGAGAGCACTGAAGGGAATGAGTGGGGAGAGTGGGTGAAGGGGGAGAGCAATCGGGAGCGGTGGGATGTAAGGGAGTTCAGTGGGGTGTAAGAGATTCGAGAAGATGTAGGACAGAAGCAGGGGTATGGGTGGAGGTGGTCAGGAGTAAGGGAAGGGAAGGCGGGACCAGGAGGTGCAAAGGGTTTGGTACTCACCAGGGTACACCTTACTTCGCAACAAATGAAGAGAGGCGCTTCGTCAATGACGAGGTCCTACTCGATGCTCTTCGCATCCTCGCTAGGGACTCAAGTTGCACTCCTTTCCAGACTGGGGGTTGGGACTGCTTGGTCAAAGACCACTGAGCGCTGTGCTCTGTGTAGGGCTGCAGGCTTAGAGCACTAGAGTGGTTTTTTTGATTGTTCAGCTAGGCGTGGTGGCTTTTTCGAAGATAGGGTTGAGTTCACGTCACCTTCAGACATGCTCAGAGCTGTCTTGTTTTTGACGACTGTGACTCTTGCTTGACCATTGTCTATCTCGGATTTGTACCAGTAACAACCATCCACATGGTCTTGGTCAACTTCATGAAATGCTCCACGTGTATCCTATGGTGAGAAAGATGCCTCTCATTGATTGGCTCTTGTACGCTCGGGGGGAGCTTGGGTAATATAGGTTACGCTGCTAGAACGAGTGGAGGTGCTCATGTAGAGGATATCGCATTTGTGCGGTAGGTTCAGGGCGGTGCCATGTTATGCGCTCTGCGAACACAACATGGGATGTGCTTGTGCTTCAGATTGAGTTGCTCTAAGAAGTGGGAGGGTTCGTAAGACCTGCGCTAAATATCGGGGCAAAATGCTTTCTTACTCTGCGGCAGGGAGGAGTGGAAGGGGATGAAGATAGAAGTACGGCATAGAAGTACGGCATAGAACGGGGAAATAAGATGGGTGAAGAACAACAGCGTGATGCGGAACTTTCATAGCATGACGTTGTCACGATGAGAGAGAACAGAAGATAGGGCGGTATTCAACGGTGAACAACTACCTAGTGGTTTGATTGCGCTGGAGGCTGATACAGGGTGTAGGTGCTCATGCGTGAGATTTTGAAGCAGGGCGATGATGGTCTTGTTCCCGGCTGGGTAGGGTGGCCGAACCAGTCTGATATCCCCCTATTCAGACTGTGTATAGCTCGGGTATCCTCATACGGAATACCAGTTCTATCCTTACACGAGTACAACAAAACAATTGACTGTCACAGTCTTAGGGTATGTAAAGCAGAGTTTCAAGCAACAAATGAGCTTCCAGTATCCGGTTTGGTATACTGGCTCCATCACGAACGGTATCAGTACAGCAGGTGCCGCTATTATACACTCCTGTGCATTTTCTATAGCGCAAAGAGCTACAATGCATCGCTCGTCAATCTTACGTCTTGCTGCCACCATTTACCACTATAGTAGACTAAGTCTCCGTAGACTAAATAGCCCTTCCTTGCCGATATCTACTCGGCAAACTCTCCTGACTACTACTTCCCCCACTAACACTGCTCTCAGCGAGCTTAATCCAGTTCGGTGTCTCTTGCTGTCCTCCTGCCGAGCCAGCTTCACTGATGATTGGACTTAGCCCGGAGCCTAACGCAGGATCCTTGCCTCTAAAGGGTCTTTGCGGTGTTCGTGGAGCGCCTGGGTTGTTGGCGCTAAACGGTGCGTTGCTCCTCGAGTGTAACTGAGTGGAACGGCCGTTAGTAGCATTGACACTCTTGTCGAGCGGGTTTAGTTCGCGTGTTCTGGTTGCTAGGCTCTTTGGCAGAGATGGCAGCGGCCGTGGACTGGGTGTAGTGGGTAATGGCCGGCGGGGCAGCTGAGAGGAGATAGTACTGCGGGCCAAAGACTGACTCCCAGGGACCGGACGTTTGGAGAAGTTGTACCGCTGCACCGTTGGTGGCTCTGCTATACTCCCAGTAGGGCTTTGTACGGTTGCCTTAGGCCAAGGTCCTATTCCTTGGACTGTCAGGATTGTAGGCTGTTGTTTAACATTGGCCGCAGCGGAAGTCTCGGTACAGTACATCGATCCAGAGTCCCGTATACGCAGGCCAGCATCTTCTAGATCGAAAGGATCACTGTTGCCTTTAGCTCGTCTGGAAGCCATGCTTGACTGACTACCGGATCGACCGACTTGCGCTCCAGTACCTGATAGTCGTTGTTGTTTTACAATGGGAAATGCAGAGAGGCGGCCTCTGTATGCTGAGGTGCGCTTGGGTGATGGAGGGGCTAGGGGCGAACGCTTGCCAGTTGGTGATGGTGGTGTAGGTGTAACGATTCCGGTACTGGTGTGTACCTCCATAGACGAGCGGGTGGAAGTACGATTGCTCTCAGGCAGGAGATAGATGCTCAGAGATTTGGCTACACCTGGCTCCGCTGTAGGCGACAAGGCACCGAGAGGATCCTTGTCCTTCGCTTGCGTTTGTGGTGTAGCCTTATGCGAGAGTTGAGATTGTCCGTCCTCAGCAGCGTCGATGGGCCCACTACTGGAGTCGAAGAATGGGTTGCTCAAGTACTTATGGTGCGCCAGCCGAGCCCTTCGTGGTGAAGGTACCGCAACTTGAGCGAGCGAGGAAGCCGTTGTTATAGAGCGGTCAACAGGATTGCCATGAAGCGCTCGTTTAGGAGAGTTCTCAAAGGGCTGGCCTCTCATGTTTGGCGGAGTGCCATTAGGCATCAAACCGGCCAGGTTGATGAACGGATTTGGGGTTCTGAGCCCTCCAGCTTCCGAAAAGGGGTCCAGAAAGGGGTTCTGCAGTCTTGTTTCGCGAATCAGGACGGGGTTGAGGAACGGATTCTCATGAGGCGCTATAAGTTGCGGTCCAGATATGTTAAGACCACCAGGCCGAGAGGGTGTAAGAGGCGCACGCTGCTGATCGATTAGGCCCTCCTTGAAGAACAAAAGTGGAGATCTAGGCTCCCTTTTCGGAGGTGCTCCAGACGATGCTGCCAACGCATCCATGTCCAGACTGAACGGGGAGAGCCGGTGGGTAGGCAGCGGTAAGGTAGGCGCTCGTTGTATCGGGTTTTGTACCACTAATGGAAACGAGATCGATTCCTGCTGCCTCTGCCTGCGAAGTTTCCTCTTCCACTCACTGATGGTGGGGATCTTTTGAGTAAACCCCTGCTGTTTCGGCTTCAGCTTCGGTTGCGGTGCGCTGTACGACCGGTAATGCGCTGGAGACCTAGGTAGAGCGCTGATGTTTGTTTCGAGAAACACCGAGTTGCCTCTGTTCAAGACTTGATCAGATTGTCTTGCGTACCGTGACGAGGTTGTCACCGCAAGCCGAGTCTTGAATCCTTTGTGTGCTCTACTGAGCCAGCTTGATCCGCCGTCTAATTTCTCAGTCATCCTACGATGCTTTTCTTGCGCTGCCTTCCTTCTGCGCTTCAAGCAGTAGTACAAGAGCAAGGCCAAAATGGCCAAACCCAGAATACCACCCACAATGCCTCCAACGACTGCACCGACCGGCGGCGGAGCCTGGTCACCGAGGGAACCATTCTGGTTGGTAGGTCCACTGGACTCACCAGGACGGAATCTTGTAGTAGAAAACGAACCGGTCGCGGAAGGCAAGAAAACCGCTGTACCTGTGACATCAGTTTTACTTAGCAGGGTTCCAGTTTTCATACTCCGAAATGGAGTAGGGAGTGATGAGAATTTGGCATCCAGCGACGGCGCCGATTGAGATACCGACAACGCGGAGGATGATGCTTGGGAGCTAGATACCGGAGTGCCAGCAGTGGTCCAAGTAGCAGTGCGGGATGGGCCCGGCGCCGCAGGCACGGGTACAGATGGAGCAGGTGGAGAAGGGCTTGCGGCATTTGACGTACCGCTATTAGTGCCGACAGAGGAGGCGCCGGACAATGGTATTGGTACACCAGGCACTGGAGACTGGCTACTGTCAGTTGGTGTTGGCGACTGCTGATGCGCAGCGCTTGAGAATGAGCAATTGTGGTATCTTTACTAACAATTTGAGGCGCGCCTGGCGCTGCAGGAGTAGGTATTGCTGGATCGACGGTCCCCAAGAGTGTGGGCACGGCGCTTGCGGCAGCAGTTCTACGAACTTTGGAGCACTTCCGTCCGCTGATTGTAGTAAAGATGTCACCTGCGGCTGGACTTGCCATGCCGTTTCATGAGAGAAAGAAAATCGTAAATGAAGGTGAAGAACATTGAGAAGAGCAACTAAGAATAGCAGGATGATTAGAAGAGACAAACTCAGACTCGACTGAAAGAAAGTCACATAGGGCTACTCCAACGCGCATCTACCTGGAAGGGGACGTGTCTGGAGTAGCCATCTCGTACGACGAGGGCCGGAAACAGGACGAATGGTTGTCTTTTACAAATAGCTATTGCAGCTACACATGACTACTGAACCGTTTTACCATCGTTCGGAAGCACGTCTCCCGTTTGACAAGGCTCTCCATGTCGTGGATCTGAAGCCCTACACGTTTCAGACGGCCTAGTCAAGCACGACGATGACCACCTCGAGCAATCCTGATGCGCTGCCGCGTCGCTTTAGGTATACGGACGTGGGAAGTTTTTCAAATACTTCAACTTATGGCCACCTCCTTAGATTCCACAGTCAGGTGTGATGGTGTGTTGAGATGATGTTGAGATAAGGTCGCGGCATGCCAAGCCCGCCGGTGGAGGGCCCTCCGATCCATGTACCACGAGTCAATACCATGCATCTGGACTCTTGCAGGTACAGGATATTGTTCCGCATGGTTGAAGACTTGTTCACTTCTTTCGTTGATGAAGTAGTTGATGGTTCTTGTAATAGTTGGTAATTGACTGTGCCTCACAGTCAGCAATGCACGGATGCGTCCATCTGCATGAACCTCCCTTGTACCTGCATATGCATGTGGGGAGGGTTCGCAACCTCATCTCTTGATCCCCTTAAGTCTCAATTGCAACATCATCTTGTATCGTCTTTTCCATTGAAGTTTCATAGGTCTATGTCTTCATGATCATCCTTTGAGCTACCCGCCATCTGATGTGCTTGGGTTGGAAGCGCTTCTGTGTGGCATAGCGCATCGTTCTTCTTCAGCCCCAGTATCTTATCTAGCAATATGTTCGGCTTCATTGGAGGAGGTTGGTACATTGTTTCGTTCGTCAATGAACTGCTTTAAACCTATGCGGCTCTCGATCTTCATGGTTCCGGCAAGCGACATGTGCACTCTTGACGGGCACAAAGACGCAACGAAACACTCCAATAATACAAGAAGTTGAAAAATGGATATGTTCGGGGCTATCACATATCAAGCAGTCCTGGGACGCGCTGTACCCTCAATTATCTTTGTCGACTCTGGGAATCACAAAACACCACTTCACAAGCCAGGTCGCTCGTTTCCCATCTCCGCAATGGACACCGTTACACTTGCATTTCTCTATGCCGTCCTTATCTGTTTACCACTTGCCCTTCTCGTCTTCTTGGTATATGAGATCATCACTCGTTATGGTATGGATCATGGGTGGTGTTTGTGCATCTTAGTCAAGTGCATCGCTTTCGGCCTCTTCCTTTATCTCATTCATTCAATACGGACGCAACAGTGTAACTTCTCTTCGAGATTTCTCATTTTGTGTTCATGGACTGACACGACATCCCACAGGTACCGGCCTCTCAGTCATAGACCCCACCAAGGAGCGAGACCCGCCTCCGCCACCAACTCCTGTCACCTTCCCCAACATCTACCCAGACATATCCCCTCGTTCATGGACGCAAGACAATGCTCCCAACTTCGCTCAGTCAATCGCAGGGCTCAGAAAGCCCACAGACATCACCATCAACCTCCTTCAAGACCTCAACATCACCATTAAAACGCCATGTCCAATCGACGAGTTCCTCCCAGCAGCAAACAACGGAACGAGCTACATCCCACCCCTGTCATGGTTCACAGACCCCAGGCCCCAAGAGAAGCCAACAGCAGAACCCAGCGAAAAGCCGAAGAAAAAGCTCGTGAACGGCAACCCAATACCCGATCGCGAAGCCTTTCACACTCGAGCCAAGGAGATCCTGATTGACAACGACACCGCGTTCCGCGTCCTCTCGCGGACACCGTTACCGAACCAGAAGCTGCCTCGACTGGCGCACTTCCGACGGTTCTTTGAGCAACTAGAGACGCTGGCGCATTACTGGGATGACAGCATTGATAACTACATTCCGCATGAGGACAAGCCTGGCGACGACAAGGGAGAGGATACCGTTGAGGGCGCTAACTCAAATGATGTGCACGAGGACGAGCCACGCAAGAAAGCTAAGCCATCGCCACCATCACCAGTGGCCTCTCCAAAGCCAATCCCCGAACCCGCTGGCTTGCCTGTCATCACAAAGAGCAAGGAAGCCGACAATCCCATGAAAGACAAGTATCGCGCTTACACCGGCCGCCGGACGGGTACCGGAACAGCCTGCCCTCCGCAGTTCCTAAGTGAGACGGTTAAGACTCTTCTCGACCCCTTGATCTGGCCATTCGGCCTGTCCACATCCGCACCTAGAAGAGTTCCAGCGGTCTTCGTGAAACACGTCATCCTCCCCGTCCGTCAGACTGCAGGGGTATGGAAGTTTCCAAACGATCGGCAGATGGCGAGAAAAGGATATCTCGAAGGCCCCGTGTGCGGAATCCAATGCCGACCAGAGACTGACTTTGAGCCTTCGAAAAGTGACTCCTATGAACAAGCTTGCATTCTTGATATCGTCCGCGAAGTCAGTGGGCTTCTTCACATCGCACAAGAACGATACCGCGAAGGCCGAACCGAAACCAAGCCTGGCGACGGAAAATGGTGGACCACCGTACCGCGATGGGGTGGCGGCCCTGGCGGTGAGATTGGTGAGGCCTCTGCTGCCGATGAGGATTTGACCGCCAGTCGAGAGAAAGGTAAAGCTGCGAGGGATGCGAAGGCGCTTGTTGCGAGGAAGGGCAAGTTGGTGGAGGCTTGGAAGACGCTAAAACCGGGGAATGGATTCTGGGATGCGAAGACGATGTACAATGCAGTTGGAAGGGCGCCGGGGCAGCAAGAGGATCAGGTGAGTCCCCACCCTGGATGTCCTTTGTTAGTGGCAAAAGGTTAACGATTGCTTAGGTCTTCATGGTATCCGCACTGAACTACCATGTCTCAGTGCTGAAGCTGCGCGTCAACCGCTCCTACATTGAATACTTCGAGACAGGGAAACTGCCAGATCCGCTGCCAGAGGACACCTCTTGGTGTAACCCCATCGTGGAGAGAACGGAATGGTTCAACTTGCTCGACATCGACGGCAGGCGTGACTCAGCGCGAGTGATCTGGGGTGTTTCTGCTTACCAGATGCGACCGATGAGCGCCGATGCGGATATGAAGTCGTAGGCCGGACCAGGCCTCACTGCCCGCTAGGGAAGCCGATTTGACTGGCTTTTTATTTCTGAAGTTGATAGCTGTTGCTTCAAAGATTGTATGTCGTTTTGATTAGTACATAGCACATTCCCGCTCAAGGGACTCTTCGCTTTTTGAAATCCTCTATCCATTCACTAGCTCGCTGCTTCGGCACCACCGTAAATTTGAGCAGTCCATCCACGACTGGGATCTTTCCCGATCCGAGGATGTTATGGAGTGAGAGCTTTCTGCCCGCCTTGACCAAGCCTCCAGATATTGTCTCGGCATAGCATTCCACATTGTCAGGAGTGTACTCTCCCCGCTCATCCCATGGTGTAGGAAGAATGTAGCTGAGATGATCGTTCAGGCTTTCGTGCTCGGAAAAGGCCTTGATGAAGTCGCTCTGTGCCGAGAGCGGGTACAGAAGCATCACCGGGTAGGACAAGGTGGACGAGGCATCCAACGGGTTCTCCAGTTTGATCACCGCATCCTCCATATCTGGGGCATGCGCTGTAGTCCTGGTGGCCACTTTTCGTGCTTGCAGTGCCAGTTTCAAGGTGTTCTCCTCTGCTCGTTTCCGATTCTCGCGCTCTTCTCGCTCTTTGTTTACCCTGGCAATGTACTCCTTGCGCTTGTTGATCTTCTCCCTCAGCTTCAACAGAGCCACATTCTTCTCATCAACCTCCAAACCACCCCTGCACGCATCCTCCGCCTCCGCAATCTTATCCAGCGCCAAGCACGCCGAAGCCGCCCTAAACCACGCCTTCACATTCCTCGGACTCATCCTCAACGCCGCCGCACAATCCAAATTACAGCTCCTATAATTCCCCAACTCCAGATTACACAACGCCCTATTAACCAGACACGCCTCCTCAATCTCCCTCTCCCTCCTCGACTCCTCCACCTCATCAACCTCCACAACATCCACCTCCGGCTCCCGCTGCTCCTCTTCCTCCCCCAACTTCACCGCATCCTCATCCCTCGGCACCACCCTCTTCGGCCCCCTAACCGCAACAAGCGCCTTGTTATAAAACTCCCTCGCATCCCACCACCGCTTCACCCTCGCCTGCTCATTCCCTTGCTCGCGGAAGTTGGCCGCGACCTCCGCGCGGGTCCCCTCGTAGGCAAGGGCTTTGATGGCTTCGAGCGCGGTGTTTTCGGAGACGTCGTCTTCGCCGGTTTCGTCGAGGGTGGTCATGAAGAGGGGGGTTTTGTTCAGTTCGGCGAGGAGGGAGTCGGCGGTGTGTTGTTTCTGGGGGAATTGGGATGGACCTGCTGTGCCATTGGGGGTTGGGAAGGGGTGCGAAGATGAGGCAGCGCGGGCGGCGGCTTCGGTGAGCATGGCGGGGGTTATGGTGAGTTTGTCGATGGGGGAGGGAGGGGGAGGGGGCTTGTTCAGGTCGATGGAGGTGTCGAAGTCGTCTGGGAGTTCTTCTATTCGTGACATGACGCTGGTTGTGAGAGGTGATTGTTTCGAGCTGGACGTTAAGGAAGCAAATTTCCAATCCATCCCATGTCATCGGCCACTTTATCGATAAGGCGCACTGTTGGCCTTAGAGTGAGCTGTTGTTGCCTTAGGTGTCGATGGTCTAGGATCCCCATCGTCTGTAGGCAATCATGTTGGTTCCCATATTGTCCATTAAGGTATCCTGCAACCTGGATTATGATCCGTCTGGGCAAGTGTAGGGTTCGACTCAAATGCGCTGGGAAGAATGGCACGAGCTGCGGGTCTCGAGACTTTACCTCCCGAGCTTCTACATCTCATCGTGCAGCAAGTCGTGCGGCTCAAGTACATCCATGAGCCAGGAACAGTTGGCAAAGTCATAGAGGAGCCCGAGATGTAAGTTTCATTTACGATTACAGCACTCGTGCCGTTCACTTTCGATTGGCTCACACGGGAATAGTGCAGACGAATGCTTGAGATCATTGCGGTTGACTAGCAAACACTTCGCTTACTCCCCGTCTATCTGCGAGCAGATTCTCGAAGGCATCTGGCTCTCTTCCGACCCGTCGACGTTCGAAAAGCTCAGCTCTGATGCATATACTACTGCTTTTACAAGGATTGCTCCCTATGTCACAAGAATCAACTTCACTCCGCCCTCACGCTCCTGGAGCTTCTCTCTAGACGACTGTAAGGAGACGATCGACTGTCCAGAATTCATTGAGAAACTCTATGACAACGATCTGGATCCAGATTCTTATTTTAAGAGCACGGATGAAGAATCTTATGAAAAGGAGATTCAGGATGCTTACGACGAGTACCACCGCCTCGCCTTGAGCGAAGAGGCGCTGTTGCGAAGTGAGAAACTCCGCAACAAGTGGATTGAAATGTTCAGGCAGCTTCAAAATGTGAGAGAAGTTTGTCTCGCAGATTGTTCAGGCCATGATAGGAGCTATTACTATTGGCCCATCTTTCCCGACCGCAAGGAGTCGCTCGAACCGGAAGCCGCTCTTTTTGCAGTTGCCGTACGCTGTCTTGGAGAATCCGGCATCATTTTCAACGAGTTCAGTGTGTATTGTACGATCGATCAAGTTGACTGGAACAACTTGCAGGGGTGGAACCGGATCGACTTCAGCCGTCTCCAGGCCTTCACGTTTCGCCCTGGATATTGGACCTGGGCGTCCGAGCCGATCCTCCAAACAGGAGTGAGCGTATTGTCAGCAGTGTTATCGAGGTGTGGTAATACGCTCAGAAGTCTTGATCTCAACCCAAGGAATACATGGACGCTATCTGAGCTTCCCGAATTGCCCAGGCTTGAGAGCCTCAGTGTTGCGTCCTATGGTGACACTGCCGCTCCACTTGCGGATTGGGTAAGGGCGTTGCCGTCACTGCGCAAATTAAGCTTTACGTGGAGAGCAGCTACTCCCGGAAGACGATGGGATTGGAAGTGTCTGCTTGATACCATCCGCCAGCACCCGAACGATATGGAAGTCACGGTTCGAAAGATTATGAACGATTATCATGGCACGATCGAATTGTTTGCTCATCATACTACAGACGTTGAAGGTGCTCGCTCACAGCCAGACCTAGGACCCAAAAAGTCTTTCCCAACGAGCGATGTCTGTCGCTACATGAGTGGAGATATTGAGTGGAATGAGAGGCTACAAGCGGCTTTGACGTAGGCAAAGTGGTTGCTGTTACGTCTTGAGTATTTTTAATCTTTGAAATCGGTCAAGGAAACTTCACAGCATACATCAAGTATCCCGACTTCGATCCGTTAAACTAGCCTGTGACCACCTCCGTAGTCCATGGCTCAACGAACGGCATAGAATGTAGCTGGAGAATCGATCTATCTAGATCATCTAGCCTGGAAGGAGTGGGTCAAAGCGCTGTATGTGATTGCTAACATGACCTTATCCTGCAAATCTTGGCGTATGTCACAAAGCTGTCAGCGCAACATGTCTCCTACTTCACCCCTCAACCTACTATCAAACATCTTCTCGTTGTCACGAACACTACTTCGAATCTCGATTGTCAAAAGAACCAGCAACGTCGAAGCAAAACACGAACTCAGTATTTGCTAGGCGTTCGTGCACGGCGGCCGCCACGATGGAAACAAATATCTTTCCTAACGACTCACACGCTCTTCCCCACTGCAGTTCTTCAACTCTGACCGACCATGACAATATCATGTCTCTGTGTCGCTCTCAATCTCTCAAAGATCCAGCCACTCCCGGCCACAAGGGTGCTATGAACGAGACATCAGCTAGCACAGGAGTTTTCATGCATCCTGGACCATCACCTCATTGTGTGAAGCAGAATTCGTTTCTTTTGGACCTTGCTGAGGAACTCATCTCTATGGTCATTCAGTGCATCTGTAAAGACGGGTACGTGCCTCTATTGTTCTGCCAGTCCGGGCTGACTGATGTGAATCACGCTGAATACGACGACTGACTGGTTTTAGAGATCATGATAAGCTTCAGACCCTGCGGACCCTTCGACTGACGTGCAGACGCTTCAGCTACCATAAAGAGATCTGCCAGCCGATTTTCGTGTCTCTAACGCTACATCCGCCAGACCTTCACCGACTTCTGGAGACGGATCTTACCAAAGTTGCCAGGCATTTCGGCGAAGTCATTTTTTTTGACACCTCATCAAAGCTGGGAGCTTAGGCTGGACACCTACCGAGAGATAGTTCAAAGACAGGCTTTCGCGCAATACATGAAGGTAGCTACTAGGGGGTCATCGGTCTCTTATGGCAATGGTCGACCCGGTATTTCTTTCACTGAACTCCAGCTTCTCAATCAAACATATCAAGCTAGTGTGGAGGCTCGTCTCATCAGGAGGGATATTGAAAGCGCCTTTGACGAATATCACGGCCTCGCCCTTCTATCCAAGCGCCTTTTCCAGGAGGATGATTTGAAGCGCGCATGGAGCCAGCTTCTGATGAGCGTGGGATACGCTACGGATATATGCTTTGCATATTGGCATACACCATGTGAGCTATCTGAGCGCCCGGATTGCTTCTCAGTCCCCAGCTATCCCTCTCGAAGCAACTTCGGCAAATTTAGATTGGCCATACAAATGTTCTAGTCATACCGCGTGGGAGATTGCAGCATGTCCAGGAGATGCCACAATTGCTACTGGCATATCGTGTCTTGCCGAATCGGGAATTCGCTTTGAAACTCTGAAGATAAACTGCGCGTTGAGGAACTGCGATCCGCTGGCCTCGCCAGGCTTCGAGAACGTCAACATGAGCCAGCTGAGGTCACTCAAGTTCCTCCCTCGCATTGGTCTGGCCTCTGAAAACTCAGAGAGGCTTGCTGGGAAGCTTGTGGAAGAAATTGTGCGAAAGTGCAGCCCACGTCTTGAACGGCTCCATCTTGGCCAAGAATGCACCTTACGGTGGCCCCCTAAGGTATCGATCGAGTTGCCAAGGTTGACGCACTTCTCTTTTTGGCGTGGTAGACTCCGGTCTCGCCAATTTCATCAGCTCCTCCCAAGTATGCCTTCCTTGAAAGAGCTTTCCCTGGTCGACATCAGGTTTACAGGGGATGCAGGCTCTGGTTGCACGGAGTTGCTGCATCAGATTCGCAACCACCCGAATAGAATGTTTGTTGGTCTTGAAATTAATCACGAGATGATAGTGTGTGACAGGTTTCATACTGGAGACCTGCATGGCGCTCAAGCTACGATGCAAGACTTGCAAGAGATGGTGGACCTTGGTCATGAGGATGAAACCGTCCTTGCTGAGGGTTTCATCCAGATGTACTTGACTGGACAGATCGATTGGAAGGAGGAGCTGGACGTCTATCTCAACAGCCTTTGAATTTGAGGCATATCATCTCTGAACTTCTTGAGGCTGTTCAGAATTTCTAGTCGTTGAGGGGCACGAGCCGTAACGATTTGCTTTCAACACTATGTTATAGCATATCAGCCCACCGCTGATCGAAGAAGGTAAGATGATCTCGTGAACGCCGAAAGCAGGCTCCAAACACCAGCACTGAGGCTTAACTTGTTCAAGCACGATAATTAGCTAATGATAGGTCAGGTTTGGTCTTTGATCACAACAGCAGCGTCACCAAGACAAACGCCTTTCGGACTCTTAATATTGTCTTCAGAGGGCACCATAATGCTCAATGGACCTACGGGGCTTTCTACAAAGGTGACCACTAGAAAACTATTTGGTTTCTCGAAGTTGCCTACAGTACAGGTGCCTACATCCTATTGAGCCAACTTTCTATGGTCATCTGAAACTCTTGGGCTTTGCCTATCGAATTAGGACATTTACCGAGTGGCAATAACACTAAAAAACCCCTCTGCATTTCTCCATGTGTGATTCATTGCTGCATCCATTCTTCTACTCCGATACTGCTGTAAGCCCAAACTTCGTCTTGCCAGGCCATTTCTGATTCCATGCCGCAGGGGCTAAGAACGCGCCTGATTTGGATACAACGTAGAAAAGCTTAGAACCGTCCAGCCTTCACTCGGCTCCAAGGGCCGTACGATCGCCGCTGCCAGATTGGTAATTGCGATTGTTGCAGTTGACGAGCAGGTTGCCTGACTTTGAACCGGAGCATTGCCGACTCACGTTGAGAGATGAGAACAGCAAACAGGGCAGGGCTTGATCAGGTTCGGGTTTGTTTACGGGGCAACAGAAAGGCTAACATCGTTCGCCAGACAGCCTAGAAAAGGCAGCCGGTGGCTCAGTAGGAAGTTAGAACAGGCAACCTATAGCGTCACGGTCAACTCACGGGCCGGTACAGTGCTTCATTCGACAACATATCGCGATCTAGACGCCGTTCTTCTGCGTGCCCTTTCACGTTTTAGTGTCTTATGGTTATTTGCGTCCTTATCTCAGGCGGACTTTTACACAACGACCACATGCTCAAATCAGGAACCACGCTGGATTATGCAAGCCTGTATCCACAGCACTCCAACCCAGCCAAATGCACCTCAGCCCGTCTGCCGAAATAAAGTAGCGACAACTCCTGGACGAAGAACTTGTCGGCTTCACTCCAGACATCTAATCCCATCCTGGTGACATCTTCTTCATTAACTAATAGAGGGTTGTGCTCAGAGTCGTCCACATCCTGCCTCTGACCGTCACCTTGTGCATCTATCAGCTCATACAAGACTCCGAATATCGTTCCAGTCATGCGGTGAAAGTAGGCGATAATTGCCGTTTGCATGATTGTCCTCTGAGTATGCTCTTGCATGCTGATACTCTCAGGCTCCGAAGTGGTTCTTGTGCTGCCGGGTGACAGCAGTGGAACAGAGCCGCTTGTAGCTATGGAGATAAAGTCCCGCAACAACTCCCGGTCCTTGTCGGTCTCTTCAGCCAAGTTAGCATCCTTCTCTCCGGCGGACGCCCACCATATGAAGGATGAGTAAGCCACTGCTGACCAAGATACTGGCTCAAGAATCTGGGCGTTACCGAAGAAGGCGGGACTTTCATCGTAATCATCGTCATCTCTGTTGTCCGTTTGTTGTAGCTCCGTGACGCTGCGGCCTAGTAACGGCGAAGTGTCTCCGTCCTGTTCTTCTGCTTCTGGCTGATCACTCTCGATGCCACTGCCGTGTGTGCTATAGCGGTGGAGCAAGCGTAAAGCTGACCGGAAGGTGTTGTAGCGTCGAGCGTCACGCTGAGTAGCCAAAATCTTCCTCCCATCCGACCATGTCATGTTGGGAAAGGAGCGGTCGCTTCCTGAGGCAGCGCCGCCATAAAGAGGGAGGTCCACGAGGATGTCATACAGTTGATGTTTGGTCGCTAGCACTCGGTCGGTTGTGCATGCTATCCAACCATTGCCTTTCTCTTTCGATTTGTTCTGCGCTTCCAGCATAGGAATGTCGTGCACACCTAGTGAAAAGAGACCGGAAGCTCGGACCAGACCCGCATGACCCTTGGGTAGGTCTTCCGCTGATGAGACAGGGATATTGGCCAGGATTGACAGGTCATAAACGAACTCGCAAGCCTCCCGTATGGGAGGACTGGTAATTATGAGCACCCTCTTCCTGAGCACGGCTGCCCTGTATAGTGGAAACACCAATGGTCCAAAAGTGTCCAGCAAGCGCAGCAACGACTGCGCCGGATGCGCGTCGCTCAGGGCCAGATCCGGGGCTTGGGAACCAGTCACGTCTGACAATCCCCGTCTTCTAGCCTTGGCCACCCTTGACGAAGGTTGCGAGGAGTCGACTGCGGAATCGCTACTCGACTTGGACTTTCTATGCTTCTCCCAGTATGCTTCCAGCTGACGATTGTCCTTAGCATCTTGTAGAGCTGCTTTTGCCAGTTCCTGCAAGCTTTCCACATGTAACCAGCTCCTCCCTAGTCGTCCATGCGACAAGGGCACCAAGCACCCTACCGCGACCAGGTTCGCATTGCGTTCGCTTTCCGGCGCTGGGCCACTCGCAAATGCGCTCACGCCGGCATACTGTTGCTCGTGGATGAAGTAGACAAGGTCTTCCTTTACATTATGGAGGCCGGACGGTAGGGACTTGAATTCGACGCCGTCAAGGTCAACTAGCGAGGCATGAGTGGAGGTTGACTATTAAGAAGGTAGGTTCTACAGTACCTCCGTCAATTGACTGCTTCCAAGCAATGGTGTATCTGTTATACACAGTAAGCGGTTGCCTATAGCTCACGAGGACGTCCTCGTACCCAACGTGCGTATCAAACCTAATCAAGAACAAGGCAGCAAGCGGAGGCGCCTCATGTTCATGGCCATCATAACCGGTCATCCCTTAACACTGCGCAAAAAGCGCATGCATTGCTCATGGCTTTTTCGGTCGCAAAGTCGAGGTGGAAATCTATTGAGGTCCAGCCGGAGTGGCCGCTGTGGCTGTTTGCGCGTATTTCATGACTCGTGTCTTGGCATTGCGGCTCCTTTTTCTCTCGCTCCGTCACAACCTCAATTGGCTGATCAACGTCCGCTTACACTAACTTGCTCCTTTGATTTTCCTAACCGCTCTGTTAGGGCCACGAGCGGGGTGCCAAGCATCTGAATTTGTGCTCTCCACCCCTTTGTGTAGATTGGCATTACTATATTCGGCATGTAGACTGCTCTCACGGCTCGGAGAGTGCGAAGATAAGTGTATGAGGTGGGTCGTTTTGTCTCTTATTGTTCGAGCAAGAGACTGTACGCTGTATCACGGTTCTTCTTGTTCTCTCCTGGTGCAATCACTCTGGGAAGGATATTATATGCATCCATGGTGCATTTTCGATTCCGCAAAAACAATGTCCACTCCGAGAAGAGCGCAGTATCGTCTTAGATCATGCGCACAGGTCGAAGCAACCAGAGGGACCAAGCCGTCGGGCCCACGAACCCCAGCATAGCCGCTAGGTATAAGGTTTGGACCCTTCTACCTTGGCACAACAAGAGGCGAGCTGAAGTCCACGCGAGAATACGTTAAGAGCTTCTAGATGACCTTGGCAATATCTCCAAGCCGAACTCGGCTCCTGTGTGAGTAGTATAAGTAGTGGGTATAGAAACGGCGAGGAAGAGTTCTATCAACCGTCAGTCTCTAATACCTGGTTCGCTCGCCTGTACGCTTTCCTCACTACAGGAAGCATTTTCTAATTCAACATGGCTACCCGTTCGTTTCTGCTTTCTCTTGCCATTTCTTCATTGTTCACT
Organism: Floridaphiala radiotolerans; assembly: GCA_022813185.1. NCBI lineage: Eukaryota > Fungi > Ascomycota > Dothideomycetes > Floridaphiala > Floridaphiala radiotolerans. Next base: position 124,806 of record JAKLMZ010000039.1, on the reverse strand, counting down.
TCAACAGCTTCCGCCGCAGACCCTTCTTGTGTGTCTACGCAGAAGAAGTTAACCACCACCTGGGCTTCTGAGACTCACTGCTTTACCGAGTATGGACCAAAGTCGACCAACAAGGTCTCGACCAAGTCTTACACCTTAACACGATTTCCCCGCCTCAACAATGTCGTAATTAGTAGCGCAGGGCCACTCGTGACCCGGACAGAGACTGCACCGGCAGTTGTAGAGACACTTGTTGTTCCCACCACAACTACATCAAACGTGCTGGAGACGTCGACGTTTTGTGCCGTTGAGGGGGGCATCCCAACAGTGGCCACCACCATCGTTGTCACAAATACGGAGTATTCGTCCACCACGCGAACCTTCTACGAAACCTTCACGACGCAAAAGCAACAGATCACATCCACCGTCAATCTACCAGATACAACATCTACATCCTACATCCCCACCTCTCCTGGCTTCGTGCCAATCAATGCTACTCCCCTACCAAGAGTGAAGGGTCGACGCAACCAGCTCTCATCTCCGCTCATCGAGCGAGGCTCCAAGCAAGCGGAAGTCAAAGACGATGGCATCTGCCGATTAGACCCAGTCAAAGGCACTTTCGGCAACGCCTTCAAATACCCCAAGAAGGTCACCTGTCTCGAAGAAGTCAAGCCCGCCCTCATCATCCAAACCCTCTGCTACGGCCCCGCAACAACCTCCATCTCCACAACCACCCCCCACCAAACCACCACCTCCACCACCACCATCACCCTCCTCTCCACCCAAACAACCGTCACCACCGTCCTCACCCCACCAGCCACAACAACAGACTACACCACCCGCACCGACGTCCTCTCCCTAACCTTCTCCATCACCCTCCCCACAACCACAACCCTCGAATCCCCACCCACAACCGTAACCATCCAAGCCACCGCAACGGCAACCGGCTACGAAGCCTGCAAGAGGACCAACATGTTCAAAAACGGCTCCCTCCTCTCCGACGACGCCAGCAGAGCAGACTCGTGCACGCCCAACACCCTCAACTTCGTCTCCGTCAGCGGCATCAACAGCGCTGAAGAGTGTTGCGCCGCGTGCCAGCGCACCTCGGACGACGGCATCGATGTCGGGGATTGTGGTGGGTGGATGTTTAGCGAGTACCCGTGGGGGAACAGCTGTAATTTGGTTACGGGGCAGACTTGTGCGGCGGGTGGGGCGGTGCTGGTGTATGATCCGAGGGAGCCGGCGGGGAGTCCGGATCGGCCGCCGTTTAGTGATGCGACGTTTGGGAATGGGAATTGTGGGTTTATCGCGCCGGGGTGTAAGAGGCTTAGGTATGGGATCTACTGATGCGTCGGCGAGTAAGGTCTGGCCTAGTTACTCGTCTCGGTAGTTTGGGTGGTTGTCTCATTTCTTAACTATAAGTCGCAAGCATCATCAGCATCATCATCATATTGGCGTTGGGTCCACTACCAAGTAAAGTAGCTATGATCATAGAATCTAATGCATGTCTCAATCTCATCGTTTATGTAAGCCGTTCAATAGCATCACAACTTCTGGGTTCCCACTGCTCTGCTTTCCGCCAGTAACATACTCTCCAGCGCCGTACCCTCCTATCATTTGACTCTATCAGTTCCTTCCTTTTGCCTTCCCACAGTAGTAGCTGTGCAGGTACATCCCCGAAACTACCTCTGTCTGCTCCCCTAGCTGCGCAGGATGAGATGCCTACTAGCACCTTCCGCAGGTACTGTGTGTACTCCGACGTCTGCACTCGAGTTGAGCTCACTGCTGAACTAGCAAGACAGATCGAGATGTTGCCCCGCATCGTCATACCGTGGCACATTGTGCAGCTTTAGACATCCAGGGACTGACTTGCGCAGATCCGGATCAGCAATGTCCGGAGAAGTAATGCTCACCCGTCCGTATTTGTCAAGTACATTCGTCCCTGTAATGAAGGATGTTGACGACCGGCGTCTGTATCCGAACCAAGGGGCTGACTTTCATTAGCACGTTGCCCCTGCATCTGCTTGGCCTGTGTCTGTAGATGAGGATTGAATCCGTTCTCCCACGCGTATAATCACGAAGTGTTTCAGCCAGCTTAGATGATGACAAACCGCTCCCGCTGAAGATGCTCCATCTGCCGCGCCTCTCCATTCATCAATCCATAGATATAACAGTCCCTACAGTTAAGCATATCAGCACCCATCACTGCATTGTCAGAAAGAAGAGGCAACGTACCCGACAACCCGATAACAATGCTCCACCCCAACCGGCCTGAGGATGAATGGCGTCCGTAGCCCGTAGAGTATAGCGATGACATCACCCGGGCGTGTACCAGCCGGAGCGAGACCAACGTAGGGACCTTGTATGATGCATCGTCCCGTAGCAGCAGTCTTCACCGCGAGTCTATACGTTTCCCCAAAGTTGGGCCAGTTGTAATCAATTGGCGTGTTGATTGCTCTTTCGTACATCAAAAGAGAATGTGCGACGTCGCGCCTCATCTGGAGGTTTCGCCAAGCGACTCTTCGACCTCGGAAGGAGACTTCAATCTGGGGCATTCTGCTTGACAGCGCCCATCCTGCTGTGAGGGTATGTGCATAAAGGCCACGGAGTGATTCGTACTCTGGATGACCGTGGAGGCTGGCGTTGGCGGTCACTTGCTTTTCTAGAGCTTCTAGTTCGCGGACATCGTCGGTGAATGTGCATGGAGTTACAGCATGCACCCGATCGTAAATAAGACCAACTAACGTGATGGTCATGTTCTCAGTGACGAGGAGCATACTATTGTCATGGCTAAGGACCATCTGTCTAATCTCGTCAGGGGTCACTGTGGTGTTCATGATGAATCTGCTGGTGCCACCAGCTTCAAACTCTTCAACGCCGAGGAACGACTCGAACATAGGAGACATACGCCAATTAGGGATCCACGAAGGTTCGGTACGAGCATTCGGGTCTCTGAACGTTCCGGCACAATGTAAGATGTCAGCACCGCCTTGAGTCTGGATGTAGTCTACGGCGAACTTCGTTTCGATCTCCCCAGCGGTGAGAGTGTAATCCGGAAGTGACATGATTCGATGGTGCAACGCTGGTTTCCGGAGTTTATTACTGAGCGGAATCCCGTACAAGGAGTAGAGGAGGTCTCTGTCATCAGAGCACTGGCTTCGATGAAAGAAGTGCAAGAGTGCCAACAAATCGTCCTTGAGCTCGGGTATCTTCCTAAGGTTCCAAAGGACTCGGGATGCCTGGAATGTACTCATCAAATCCGGAGTCATCCGAACGTGTGAAGAACAATACTTGGAGAAGAAGAGTACAAAATCGTCAAACGTCTTTTCGTTCATAACATCTCTTCCCATGTACAGATAGACTTCCCGAGCCAGGGCAACCTCCTGCAGAATCCAACGTCTGCTGAACCAAGGACGTGACAACATTCCTTCCATAGCAATGGAGAGGATCATTTCAGCAGACCTGTCCAGCGCGAAGACATTGAACCACGGCCGTTTATTGAGAAATTGCAGAACGTTTCGACTTCCCATCAAGGTCTGACAACCGCTGAAAGGCTCATCAAAAGCAAGTCTCTTGGCTTTAGGAGAGAGATCGTCACTGTTCCCCAACAGCAGGACTTGCTCTCGTATCCACTGTTCTTGATCCGGATCACCCAGCCACACGAGGACGCTCTTCGCCGTGGCAAAGATTGACCCCATCATAGCAACCTGTTTACTCCGTTCCTGGACATCTGCTTGATTGATACAAACCGCGTCTGCCCAGAGATACCGTGGACACGTGCTGTAACGGAAGGCACGAAGCGCCTCATGCAAGCTCTCCGTAATCGGCAGAACGAACTTGTCGTTACCCTTGTGGATGACTATCTGCTTATCCTTCTTGTTCGTGCCCCAAGCATACGAGATGGCTTCATACTCCTGGGTCGTGGTCTTGACGGCGCCGTTCCGCGGATGTGCGGTATAGTCCAATGGCTCTGTCAATTGGAATTCTACGAGTAGGCATTCCAAGCGGTCGACCAGGTGCTTGCATGGGAGCAGCTTAATGATGCGGAAAGAGTCTGGCCCGGACAGTGGATAATACTGATACAACTGTTGTCCGTTGATGGCCCTATTCTCTGCCGTAGTGGCCTGGTCAGTCAATAAGGCCATCATGTCATGCTCACGGCTTGGCGGCGGGCCAAGGATAGAATTGATGATTCATTCCTTGAAGATAACTGCGGTAAGGTAGTCACACCTCAACCGTCAGTTGCACAATGAAGCACATGGCAGTCATCTGGGTTGCGGTGATAAAGAGAAACTGTCCGCCCAGTGGACGCCTAAGGCGGAAGGTGCCTAAGCCGGGAGGGAACAACTCACTTCCGATGAATGTGCTCTGCCAAGACCGACTCGGGGAGATCAATTCCGTTGCATGCGCAGATTATCGGAGCAAAGTTCAGCATCAGAACCAGGAAGTTAAGGTCTTCTCTGTGATGATTGGACATAATGCGCAACAAGGGGATGCTACTGAAAAATTCTTAAGTCATGGTTGTGATGTACCTTAAGGGGACGGCCAACTATAAGTAAAGCTGCAAACCTCCTGATGAGGATGACCATCAAAAGCATCACACAGCAGCCTGACCTCATTACTCATCCCACGTTCCTAATCAAGACATACTCTACGAACATTTGCCATTGAACAACATGGTCCGAGTAGCTTTGGCAGGTGCGTCGTCAGGCAGCGGCCTCACCATCCTCCAAGCCATCCTTACCACTCAGAAGCATGATGTTGTCCTGCTTTCTCGCCAACCTCAGCCTGAACTCAGCGCTCAGGGCGTTGATGTCCGCCCAGTCGACTACACCAGCCATGATGACCTCGTAAATGCCTTGCAAGGCTGCCACACTGTCATCAGTACATTAGGTGGGAGCGGCGAGGTCTTAGAGAAAGCGCAACTAGCTCTCATCGCAGCAGCAAAGGAAGCGGGCGTCAAGCGTTTCGCACCATCGGAGTTTGCGCACTCAACTTATGATGATGTCGATGTTTATGCCGGCAAAGGCAAAGTGTGGGAAGCCGTCAAGAACAGCGGAATGGAGTATACCCGGTTTGCGGTGGGCTTGTTCATGAACTTCCTAGCAACTGGCACCCCAGAAGACGAGACATTTGCTCTGGCGGGCATGCGACCTTGGAGCTTCTGTGTTAATGTAAAGGCTGGTACTGCGGATCTTCCCGGTGATGGTAATGCGAAGCTTTCTGTAATCGATATCCGCGATGTTGGGCGATTTGTTGCGGCAGCTCTTGAGTTGGACGAATGGGAGGAGGAAAGTAGCATGGTCGGTGAGACTCTAACCTTCAATGAGATTGTCGAGAAGGCAGAACGAGCCACCGGGAGGACCTTCCTGAAGAGGTACAATGACCTCGATGAAATGAGAGCCAAGGCGGAGGATCCTAACCAGAGGTTCTACAACCAGGTTCGAATTTCCATCGCTGAGGGCAGGTTCGCCATGAAGCCGGTTCTCAACAAACGGTTTCCGGAAATCAAACCCACCCCAGTAGACGAGTTCCTTAACCGCTACTGGGCTGGAGTGACGGATCTTCCAAAGCCCAGCTGGGGCGAGGATGCCATCTTTGCGTTCGAGTAAACAATGCCTCGGCGAACGGTAGGCTCTGCCGATGTAATCCAGATTGTAAATAGCCATAGCAGCTCGAGCAAATATAGTCAACACGCCTCTTCACTCCCTTGTCTTATGTTAAGCTCTTTTTTGGTGCAAGTCCAGGACCAGCTCAACCACAGACCAAGCCCTCCTTGGGCACTTCAACCTCTTGCGTCCCGTTCTCATGGATGGCCTCTTTGACAGTTGTGCCACCAGGAGTCAAGCCAACCTTTGCTGCGTCCTCATTCTCTTGCTCCAAGCGCGCCTTCTCTCTCTTACTCAAGCTCATTGCACCCTTGAGGTACGCTTCTTTTGGCAGCGGGCGAATGTATGGCTGGCAGATCCACCAGGGCCGCTTACACCTCTCAACAGCAGCATATGAGCTATCGGCGTCCTCGATCCCAGGTGGAGGAAGTGGTGTCTCTGTCACACCGGTAGTAAGACCTCTTTCGTAGTCCACAAGCCCCTGCTTAACTATTTTCTCAACCATCTGCAAGACATTCTCGTACGCTTCAATGTTGCCTTTGCGAGCTCTGGCCAACGCATCCCGCACATCGTGATGTTTTGAGACCAACGGCCTGAGCATGTTGAACGAGTGTGGTTGCATAGCATTCAGATTAGGTGAGGCCGTCGTTTTCTGGGCGCTTTTCTTTTGCTTCTTAGCAGGCGGACCTTCCTCGTTTTCTTTGTCACTTTCACCGTCTGTAAACGCGGACTTTGACTGAGGATCCGACGGCAAGAACAAGGGCTTTCTCTCCGGCGGTTGCACGTTCAAGGCGTACTTGTAGATGATATCCATGTACCTCCGGAGCATGGCATCCATCCTGTAGCCACCCTTGCCATCCTTGCCTCTCCAGTACTCTCGTCCTTCCTGTCCTGTAGGCGGTGGAGGTGCGAAGATGGATGGATCGTTAAGGTTGCCTTCCGCACTCATCACCCCATCAACCCCGGTCTCGGCGAGACACTTGGCAATGTCCTCATACTGCAAGATGTTCCCATTCGCAAACATTACAGTCTCTGGAGGGAGGTTATCTCTCACGTACTTGATGACAGAGTAGTCTGCCAAGCCAGTGTTGTGCCCTTTCTGGTGTCGCTGCCTGCCATGTATGGTGATGATGCTTGCGCCTGCAGAGAGAATCATCTTCGCATACTCCAAGGTCTTCTCCTTGGTCTCCTGAATGCGCATCTTTGCGGTGACGGGTATATCCAGCTCAAGATGCAGCTTGTTGATGAGCTTGTAGATCAAGTCCCAATCTTCCTGCAGGAATGCTCCGTAATGTCCCTTCTTGGCAATGCCTTGCGGACAGCCTAGGTTGAGGTCGACCGCGTCACAGTATGGCTGTACGTATTTGGCCGCCTCCAAAAACTCCTCCGGTTTGTTTGCGCAGAACTGCACAAACAGGGGCCGGTCAATGGCAGGGTTCCCGTCCATGTTCGGCGCCAGATTCTCCCCATTGTATCCCTCTCCAACGGGCCATTGCTTCTCAAGTATGCTCTTCGTAGGTTGAAAGTACATCTCACGGTGCTTCTGGTTCTCCATGAACAAACGAGCGTGAAACATGGGAGTGTAAGCCAAGAGCTCACCCGCTTTGCCCTCGGGCATGAATGACCGGCTCAGCATCCGCCAAGCGAATTCGGATTGGTCTACCATGGGCGCAAGGATGACTTTAGGTGAGCCGATGCTCTCGTAGAAAGCACGGCCATGGAGCTTCTTTGGCTTAGCGACTGAGGGTGAGATCGTGTGGACTGCATCGGTGACTATCTGGGATGCCGACTGCACGGCTTCCGTTACGGTTGACATATTGCGGTATAGCTTGTGAAAGTCGGTCAGAAGCCCGCGCGGGCTGCGTGAGCGAAGTGTACGTATCGTGATTGTCGCTCCCAATGAGCTCAGTAATAGTTGTCCAGATGCTGAAGTCGTGACTCTTCTTGAAATTATCTGAGATGGATCGGACTTTGGCTTCTGAGCACCGACCGACCGAATGCCAAGCCTTTCTGATCTTATCTAGATCAATCAGTAACCGAGCCGAAAGTGGAGACAACCCACAGCCCTCACGTTAGTCAGCCACCACACAGCAATTTGAGAAGAGTGACCTCGCCGTCCAAGAACTCCCATCATCAGACATCAACCATCTCACATATCCGTCAAAATGGTATGTTCGACCCACGCAATAGGTAGCGAAGCAAGCGACTGATACTCGAGTAGGCAGCATCTGCAGGCGGAAAGAAGCAAAAGAAGAAGTGGTCCAAGGGCAAGGGTAGGTCGAACACCGCACAACTACCCCGGCATCAAGCGACGACGAACTGCCAATCGAAAAGACTCGGTGATATTATCCGAACAAAGAGCTAATCGAATTCTCCCTCTACAGTCAAGGACAAGGCCAACCACGCAGTCGTCCTCGACAAGCAGACCTCCGACAAGCTCCAGAAGGATGTCCAGTCCTACCGCCTCATCACCGTTGCGACCCTCGTCGATAGATTAAAGGTCAACGGATCGCTCGCCCGGAAGGCGCTTGCCGACTTGGAGGAGAAGGGTCAGATCAAGAAGGTCGTTGGACACAGCAAATTGAGCATCTACAGTGAGTAGCTTCAAGAGCGGCAGAAGCAGGGATGAAGTGCTGACAGCTGGATAGCTCGCGCCGTTGGTGCCGCCGATTAGACTGTCAAACTGGTTCCCGGTGTCTTTGGTCGGTTTTTGATGGATTTCAATGAGTTGACGTCTCCTTTCCATAAAACTTGGAATCATGATATCATTCGGTACACACCGGAGACTCTTCAAAGGGTAGTTGAGTGATTCATTCGGAGGTGATTACATATGTACATTTCTGAAAGATCAATGAAGCTCATGAGCCGTCAATCCGTTATCTTTGCTGGTCTCACGTGAAAACCAACGTGCTCGCCATGCGAGGATATCGTATAAATATGCCACTTAATGCAACATGAGAGCGACTGTTGGACTGCGAACAGTCCTCGAGGATGTGCATGCCCAACACTGCCTGTTTCGCTTTCAGGACGACTGCCTTCCACGTCCCTGCCCTATACCGCCTGAGCCGCCTCAGCGGCCTCCGCCTCCTTCAACTGACTCCTCATAGGCCTCGACTTCTGCGCCCTCTCACACAACTCCCTTTTCGGCAAATTCTCCAACCACCCTTCCTCCCTCTTAATCCTGCCCACAAAGAAGTAGTCCTTTCCCCCATCCCCCCTAAATAACTTGGCCCACCTCTCAATCGTCTCCTCCACCCTCTTCCTCGCCTCCCTCCTCTCCCTCTCCCTCCTCATCTTCAACTCCGCCTTACTAATCTCCTCTTCCCCCTCAAGATCCTCCACAGGTATAAACATCTCCTCCACGCCCCGCAAATCCGGCGTCTGATCCTCCCTAAAACACCCCGTCACAAACGCCCTCGCCGCATCCTTCCCCGTGAAGAAATTATATGAACCCCCGGGACCATACGTCATCCGATTCGCAGATACATCGTACACGCTCCCGTTCAACCCGACGTAAATCGGCAGGGAAGGATCCGTGCCGTTGTACCGCCATAGCTCCTCCTCTGTGATTTCTACCGGTCCCTTCCACCAGGCTGAAACGGCGGAGGGGCGCAGGAACCATGGGTTCAGTCCCCAGGTCAGGGAGTCGCCGGTCACCATGTATGAACCTAGGGTGGAGAGGAGGAGGAGGCCGGCGAGGACGCGGAGGAGGTCGAGGAGGGTGACGCGGCCGAGTTTTTCGTCGCGGTCGAGGGAGGCGCGGGCGGAGAGGAGGTCGGGGAGGGAGCCGCGGCGGGCGTCGTGGTGGTAGGTTGTGGGGGAGGGGTCGGCGAGGGATTTGATGGGTTTGTTGACGGGTTTGGAGGGGTTGGTTTCTCCGTCTGAGGAGGAAGGTGAGGATGATGAGGATGATGAGGCGCGGGCGGCGGCGGCTTGTTTACGGGTGCGTGCCATTGTTGGGGATGTGGGTTGTAGTGAGAGTGTGGTGATGGGGTTGGGTTGGGAGGAGAGTAATTGAGTTGTGTCCTAGTGCTATGTATTTAACTTTGACGTCCACGCATCGTTGGAGTTAAGGCCACCTTTCTAGCTTCCTATCGCAGTTTGGCACCACCTTCCCGGCGGAGTAAGGCGGGTTGTAGATTGCGATCCTGACGTGCCTGGATTGATTGAAGCCGCCGCTTGGAAAGCTCAATGTGGCATGGTGTCATTGTGGGGATCAGTCCGGGGTAAGACGCCAAGCCATTGGCTGATTCGGTGATGGTGGTCACGATTGGATCGACGTTTGGATACATGTTTCTCCTTTCGAGAGTAGTCACTAGAACTCAGAATGCTTCCCGCAAAGCGCTTGGTTTCTTAATTTCATTGTGACGGCTCGCGTCTATCTGTAAGACCAGCACTGCGCCCGCATCTGACCGACGCTTAACGGCCGAAGAACTTCGGACAACAACCTCCATAATCGCTTTAACCAGCTGATCAAGTACCGCCCACTTCCTTAAATCTGACATGTCTTTATCTTGGAAAGACTTGCGCCAGAGCTTCTTCGAACACGCCTACATTATAATCAATCAGAGCCTTCTTCTCCGCCGGGCTGTCTTCACCCATCAAGCAGATCAACGCCAGATATTTGTTCACCTCCTTCAGGTACAGATAGTTGTTTCCTCTTCTCTCCATAGTGATTAGTGACTCCGCGTAGTGATTGCCGCTTTCCTCATCTTCTACCGAGTGGCCGTTCTCGCTTGGTCTGTCCCAGCCGTAGATCTGACCAATGTCTACTATGACATCAATGTAGTCAGAGCACACTTCATAGGAGCCAATATCGGTGGGTGAGGTGTCCGTGGCTATGTATATCTTGCTTAGAACATCGAATAGGTAGGCTTTCTGGATCTGGCAGGTGCTGCAAAGGCTGTTAAGGAGGGCTTGGAGGGTCGGTAGTTGTGGGATAAGGCTTTGGATGACCTTGCTGAATGCTTCGAATATCGAGTGGTCATAGATGCTGGTTTGGTAGAAGTTGACCGGCGCATTCTCTAGTCCAGCATCTGAGAGCTCGTCTTGGACTCTTTGGATGATGTCGCGGAAGGTGTCACTTCGGTACTCGTCTGATAGTCCATCCACTTTATGGACAAAGACTTCGATGTTGATGGTTGGGTAGGTGCTTTGCAGGTGGAGTATTGTGCCGTTCAGACGGGCTATGGCATCGAGGTACTCATCTTGCGCGTCCAGAACCCAGATGACTGCGCCGATATCGCCGAATAGGCTGTCTAGATCTATTGCCGAGTCGAAGTAATTGACCTGTCCTGGAAAGTCCCATATCTGAAAGTCCATGAACGAGCTATGAAACTGCGGTCAGCGGCAGATTGTCAGGCAATGATGTATCTGTAGCTGACATACTGCATCTGGTCCTTGGTTATCTTTGTGGTAGCCTCGAGGAACAGGGTGTCGCTGGGTGGTGTCTTGTGGAATACGACGCTTGATATGGACGACTTCCCACTCCTGTGTGGTGGCATTAGCTTAGCCAGTAGCGCAATGGATATTCTTGCTACCTTCTCTGCCCCATGAGCAGCAGCCTAGGCTTGCCATCTATCACTCGGCTGTTGGGTACCCTCCCGGTGTGATACTGTTGGTATATCGAGTTTTGCGGTATCTCCGCGACGTCGAGATTCTGTATGTAGTTTCTCAGCCTCGATTGCGCAAAGGAACTAACTCCATCTTTTGCGTAATCAAAGTGGCGCTCGATAATCTCGAGGTGTTGCGCCGAGTCGGCTCGAGGCGAAGCCATGGGCGCTGTTGTCGTACGTAACGGTGCGCTTGAGGAAGGACTTGGTAGTGTACAGTGGTATCAGGCAGGAAACAAGAGATGTAGAATACAGAGTGAGCAAGATGTAATGCGCAGAGATGTATGAGATCTAAAGTGAATGAGGAACCATGTGAAAGTCTATCTCCACCGCAGCACCGAATCCGGTTAACAACAGACCTCAAAAGACGACCATCCCAACATGCGACCGGGTATCGAGTGACATAGCTCGTGATGTATGAAGTACAGGAGGTAGGTACGAAGACATCTGTGTAACTGGTAAATGGTACAGATCCGGCAGGTACTACAACGCGCGTGATATAACAGCAGCTCACCGCCAGATTTACAACCTCTCAGACGCTATACGAGATTGGTCACGACGATTCAAGAATCACACCAAAAGGAACACAACGGCGACTGTGCATATGCAAAGGAAGACCGGAAGTCCAGGTTAGGCAGCCAGGCTGAAGGGTAACTGGTCGTATCAGAGCGACACACGGTACCGGGATACCAGGAGCCAGGTTACTGATGCTCCCGCGGAAGCGGGTGGGCGCGCCAGAGCATAGATAACGAGTGATTCAGTCGGCCAGTCAGAGCTCGAGAGAGCCAGGAATTGCTGGAGGGTTGTTCGTCGCGGTAGGTCGGAAGAAGGAAGAGGCACAGGGAAAGAGGAGGGAGATAGCGGAATGTGCGAGACTCACCATGACTTTATACCGGCCCAGAAATGGTTTCTTACATCAACCTCGACGATTGATCCAAGCGGATGGTGGATGCGGGCGGGACGAAGGTGTGTAACTGTGAGAGGTTAGATCGAGTGATTGCACGTCCTCCAGATTCAGACTGCAAGCGGTTGTGAGATGTCGGTGCCGGAGAAAGAAGCACTGGGCAGAATTGTTCCAGAAGGGTGGTGTGTTTGGCGAAGGCATGGGTATCACGGTAGGCTATGACCGCTATCTTTCTTTTTCTCGTCAAACCTTTCCGTTTCCTCTCATCCTCTCGCAACCACATTTGTTTCTGGAGATAGGGCCACTTCCTGTCCGGCTTCTCGAAAATGGAGGCTTCGAGGATTCTGTTGGCATACCGACAACAAGCAAAGGCACGCGACAATGGCCCGGTTACCGAAACTGGGTACAAGCAAGCACTCTCTGCATCAACAGCTGGCTATTGCATGGATCCGATCCATTCATCCCCGTCTCTCCAGGATCGAAGCGATTGTGCCGGTAACTCGACCGTTGCGGCTGCCTCTGTGTTAGGCTGAAACGTTCGGCAAGGGACAAAGTCAGCCCAAAGCCTCTCTTCGACACTCCGCAACCCAAAAGCATCAATCCAATGTCAGCCGCTTGCCCTGAATGGTGACAGAATGACTCTGTCGTCCCCGAGGCTCTGGACGGCTCTAGGATGCAGCTCCAACAACTTGCCCACAGCAGCGACCTCTCGCGACTTCTTCTGTGACCTTTAGAGCATGCTTAGAATGCACCATACCGATTGGAAAGTCTGCGGGCTATAGTCCATTCCGTCTGAAAGCGCAAAGGTACACAGAGTTCCCGCCTCAACCTATCAGACCCGCAGCATCGCCAACGACCACCACCTATCGATCTCACTCAGAGCAATCTTCGTCCTTCGTTACATCGCATTCCGGCATCTTACAGCATCCGCCAAGGCTTCCTTGCATCAAGCCGTCCCCGGCAATCTCGACAACCTGGCAGGCACACTGCCGAGTCAGATCCACTGCCGATGCTTTCTCGTGGCTGCACCGACCTGCATCCGCCTTAATATATCAACCACCACACCGCTACTACTTATGACGCGCGCAATCCTCAAGTTTCTTGAGATTTATTACCCTTCCTTGAGACACGCAGCTGAAAGTCAAGGTCGCCAATGGGGTTTGGATGTTCTTTAGGCAGTACGGAGCAGCACGCAACGGCGGCACCCTTGTTGCGACAACAGATATTATCGTACTTCAGGACGGGACCTCGCTCCGGACTAAACCTCCAACCTTCCGACGACCTCGTTGTTTTCAAGCTTGAAACCTTTAACAATGAATAGGTGCGCCTAAGAAATCCACAATCCATCGCGATTGCTGCGGTACTCTGCCGATTTTCCTTTCATCTTCCGATCGCATTTACTAGAACAGTGTCTTCGCGTTACGGTCCAGCTCGGCTGCTTTGAACTCAATCATACCAGCTCAATTTTTGCTCCTGTCTGGAAGCCAACATCTCCCCTTCCACCATTTCCGTAAGTAGGTCGCCCGGCCTCCGCATCTCAGTATGTTCATCAAAACGGTTGGTGTCCACTCTGGAGACATGTCAGCTTTGCCTGCCTTCTAGGATTATCCGATTCACTGATCTTCTTCTGTACTTAATCGTTAGCAGTCTCCGCAGTCCAAGGCTCACTCTCTTCCTGTAAGTGCTGGCTCGGGGTTAGCGGGAGCAGTGACAGGGCTTGCATTCCCTCCACGTATCCGCATGATCACATTATGATAATCGTCCTATTCCGGGGCTTGCACGTACCGTGCCTCCTCCTCAATTCAATTGCTGGTCAGTTCAACTTCGTACCACGTTCCTGCTGTATCTAGAGAACAATGAGCCACGGAGCCCTCGGTTTTCATTCGAAGCTGAGCACCTGCGTATGTCTTCTGACTATCCTTGTGTCAGCAGGAGGCGCGTGGTTCAGCTTTGGAATTTTCCATACAACGAAAGGCTTCCGGATGCAGTGCGTTGTTCGCCGCCTCTCTTGCGTCTCGATGCATCCTTATCCTGCAACCTGTCCATGTAAAATTCGTCTCTCGGATTCTCCAGATTCTCAAACACGTTTACTCTACTTCATAACCTTCTGTTCTGGCGTGTCCAGGAGCAAATTTGTGTATTGACATTTACCTCTTACTGATCTCCAAAGAACCTCCTGACTTCAAATACTCCCAATTGTAGCCGTCACCGCCCATGCTCATGGCTTGATCTTCAAGAAGCGCCGCTGCGTTGGCACGAGTTTTTACTCCTTATACCACCTTGACGGAGCAAGTCCCAAGTGTACGGAAGGTGCTCCTACCATCTCCATATATCAGTGTTTTCCTCGGCGGAGTGACTCCCATATAGACTCCGAAAGGCCGATTGGCTGAAGGACTGAATTGTTTGGGGGACCTGAAGCTATGGCGCTGTATGCTGTACTTGAAGGGCAGTTCTTCGCTACATAAGGGGCACAGAATCCTGGAGATCGTTCAGTGCTTGCATGCTGGCTTCCTAAGCCGGATGAGCATGACACAATAGCCTCAAGGTTTCCGAGGTTGTCTCAAGACCTAATTGTGACCATGGATATGTTATGATTGCATACAAGAGCAGGTTTCAGGGTACAGAGATCGGGAACCCTGAAGCAAAGAAAGCTCCAGTAGCAATCTAATGAGACAACAAGGAATGCCCACCAGCTTGACAAGCAGTCTGTCCTGCAAGCTTCCAACATATCGGGCGTAGGCCTGTCGCAAGATGTGCGCAGTGGTGCCGGACATGCAACACTCTCTACCAACAGCGAATGGCTTTGCATACCTGGCCATGGTTTTGGATACAAGATTGGCTTTCAGACCATTGGATATCACTGCCAAGCCATGCCCAATGGTCGAATTGGGCGCGGATCCAAGGAGCCTGATCAGCTTCTGAAAACACACATTACAGCTTCCATATGATGCATAAGCTTCTCAAGGGAGCGTTTAGTTGGTGCGACAGTCTCGTAAATTAAGCCTTGAGCCATGGCCCCGGTGCCGACAGTCGAACGACAGCACATCAAATGCGCCGGTGGTTCGGACCGACCAATCAAAAGTTTCAGATTGACCCTACGCGCCGCCCGTTTTTGCGCTATGGGTTTCCTCAGAACATAGATATATCTATAACTAAAGAAGGCTTCACTTCACGACATCTCGGAGAACAATCTTTGTTATTACTCCGGGTTTCGTACTTCATAGGCTCCATGCTACGAGAGACCTTCTGTAAGATGTCCCAATAGTAGCACAACTATCTAGCGCATCGCAAGTGTAAAGGGCGAAGTCGTCAGTCAAATTCTACCTCGCACACGCAACACCTCAACCGTAAAGTTTCAAAGTGTCTATTCAAACCAAAGCCATTGCTAACAGTACCGGAGTAGGCATACAACTACAAGCATTGCTCCAAGTGAGTGTCTCAGGTAGCAAGACTTGGAACTGCTATACGACATGACAATTGACGTCTCGAGTAGCCTTTCCGGCAAAAGACCAAGTGTCTGCATTCTCTAGCGTTAACTTTGGTACCAATGCGAGGTATGTATTCTCTTAGACCTTTCCGTTAGCTTACAGCCTGGGGCTGTTGATCAGTTAGGGTAACTACTTGGACATGGCTAATCATCTCCAGACAACACTGCTTTCGAGATCATGGGAGAGGACTGGTCCATGCTCCGCAGGCTTCACCGGTCTACCTTTGGTGCTCTGCTCTCTTGGCTTGCTGCATTCTTGGTCCTCCCACCTACCTTTGGTGTGCCCACAAGCACCAACGACCGCCAGCATATCATCTTCGAAGGGTCTTCCATCACAATCCCGCTTGCCGGCCTTGTCCGTCACGCAACCTCAGGAACAGCTACTCTCACTCTGCATCTCACGTTCAACCAGCTTTCTGCCTCGGTGCAAAGCTCGTCCTCTTGTGGTAGCAGGGCTGCAAGTCGCGGTGACGATGCGACGACTCGGGCTTCCAGCAGCGGCCGGTACTATCCGATTGCACTGACGCCAGTGTATTCAGAACGGATGATCCGTCCTGGAGGTTTGCTGTCGTTCGGTGGGGGTTGCTTGGACTGTCCGTCTCGTGTGCCTAGTACCTTCTCCTTGAGCTCGAGTAGGAGGAGCATCTGAGTGTATGTAATCAGCTGACAGTGAGCCGGTCATGTAGTCTCTTTCATTCGATCAGACACTTAATGCCGCAGTGCGGAACCGACGCTGGAATGTGTTTCTGCTTCGCCGGCGGGGGGAGATGTGGTGAGATCGGACGAGGGAAACCTAGGAAGTTTGGAATAGCAGACGATGGCGTAGCGTTGAATTGCGCAAGAAGTTCAGTTGAGGGGTTATCAAACACGCTTGCGCTGAGCAGGACAGAAAGCTTAACAATGTAATAGCATCATGAGCGACCTTGACAGCAAGGAGATGTGACAAACGATGCCGCAAGCTTCAGAACAGCAAGTGATCTGATCGCTTCACCAAGTAGTGACATTACTAAGCTAGTACTCACACATCTCAGGTATTTATCCGGGGGTATGGGCCGTAGAAGGAGCATCAAGCACCTGCAATCTGACACATGGTTGAAGTCCGCACCGATGAGATGGAGCTACGTCTACCTTATGCTTTTGGAGGCTGCTGGTGCCAAGGTTATGTGCGTCCATGAATGCCTGAAGCGTGTGCTGCAAAGAAACGCCGCCGGTCGCCGCCGCCGCCGCCAGTCGCTGTGGATGGTGGACTGTGATCATCATACTATATGCATCTTCCTAGGAGTGCAACAGGCGGGCATCTCCAAGCCTCGCTTCAGGGGAGCTAAATATCAACGAGCAAATCATTGTTCGCGCTCAAGGCAAGGTCTATGTGATGCCGCCATACGACTTGATAGCAAGCTCCTTGTGATGATGGATCTTTGATGACGGTAACCGATATGATGAGAATGCATGTTTATGGGCTCCATGCACAAACGAGGGACGTCGCGTCAAGACGGGGTCCTCGCGGTACTACTGCATGGCGTTCATGGTTACAGGAAGTTTGTTGGTTACGGTGACTGCAGCAATGGCGTTCTCCGAAGTGCACCGAATATCCAGGTATGCCCGGTATGCTCGGACCTATTGGTGGTCTTGCGATCGCTATCGATGACCGTCGACCTCTGTACGAGTACATGTTTACCGCGCGTGCGCGCCAGGCTTGCAGCTCCGTACAGCTAATTCGGGATCCTCAATGGCTGTTTCTCCGACACTGTGAAGCCTGTCCATTTGAGCACACTGGTTGAACCGTCGGAATGTGACAAAGCCTGGGCTGTAGGTCATGCCTGGGTGAGAAGCTGGCCGGTTCAGCGGCATCGATGCTGCCACATAGGGCAATTATCATGGTGTGCAATCACCTCCCCTATGATAGCACGAAGCGCAACTGGTTCCCCTTCCCAAGGATGTACACTCTGCCATCTCCGGCCTGATTTTGAAGATGTTTGCCCTAGTGATGCACTCGAGCTCGACAACCAAGACAGCTAGAACTGCAACACGGCGGCGACAGGGCTGCAGCAGATTTCGTTGCCGCTTTAGTTCTGCAAGGTCCTTGCCTAGGCCTAATTTCGGTGCATGTTCACATCTCAGTCGCCGCAGTTGCTGGTTTGGAAAACGTATGAGTCTGGTATTTATATTATGGCATCCAGCCTCACTTATCTTTCATCTTGCATGTTGGACACATGTTGGCTTTGCTCTCCCAATTCCTAGAATCACCTTCCTCGCTGTTTCGGATTGGACCGCCACGAGTTGGACTACCAATCCTCAGTCGTGTGCAAGGCGTCAAAAACTCAGATCAACAATGGAGGGCCAACACTTCTTCTCTATACATCCCTCAATTACTATCTCTCTCCAGAGTATAAGTCTTGATAATGTTTCCGGATCAGCTACAGTTTCCTTCACCGTCACCCTTACCATTCCTGCCACTCAAAGCATGCATTCAGACGCGGGCAGCTCCAACGACTCCACGACAGTCGTCGATCCAGACCCAAACCCCGACCATCCCTACCTTCCCGTCCCTAACGATGTTCCCGAGCACACGAGTCCAGACCAACTTCTATACTCCATTGGTGCTTGGGCTACCGGCCATAACTGCAGGCCTGATACACTGTCTGTGTCTTCTACTGGCACAGGCCGTGATAGCAGACCTAGCTGAGGAACCCAGTGACCACTCAAAGGATAAGGTAAGCTTCTACCCCAGTACCTCATCGGCCTACCTGTACCTAACCCCACACAGAAGTATCGACAGTCGATACCGACGGTGAAATACTCATGACCTTCCACAATACTCGCGATATCGACGGCGTCAAACTGATCTAAGTGGCGCGCACAATACCATAGGACCCGCTAATACATAACTCCCATTTCCATGACATAGAATAGGAGACACGAATGCAATTAATGTTACATCTTCTCCTTTCGTAACAATGACTGGAACTGTGACCGAGATACCGTATATTGTTGGAGCCCAGCCGGGCTGATCACGAAGCCTATCGGCAACTTTCCCGCACAAACACGGTTCCAGCTGCTGCGCAGCAGGTCGTCCTCTCCTTAACCCGTTCCCGCATCCGCTGAGAATCCATTATAGAGCCACAGAGCGGCTGTTCCTCGATGAGTCGAGGCCGCAGAACAGGCACTCCTGTACTTACACAGGCTTCGGCCAAGTAGACATGGACAGAGCACTAAGCCAGAGACAAATAAACTAAGTCCTTAAGTTCTTCATGCAAGACTAGTACGTAGCAAGCGCTTGGAGCTCGTCCAGACGCAAGAATGAGATGATCCAAGGTAGCATGAGTGTTAGACGGTGCATCAGATGGAAGAAAAGGTAGCTAGCAAGCTACATGACCGTGAAGATCGTTGATATAGAGCCTGTTGGAGATCAGAGCAGGTGAGCTGTCGTCCTGAGACCTGGTAAGAAGTTATTGGCGAAACCACTAACGCCCGGGCAATCTTGCGTAAGTTCTATATCATAACCAATGACCCAATACCCACAGCCTCACTTAACGCCACTTTGCTGGAACATTTACTAGGTGGCATCGGTGCTTGGACATGACAGGATAACTGATGTTGTGAGGTGTAGACAGGCTTTTGAAGGCATCCATAAGCAAGATTAAACCTCTTGTATAGAAGAATGCATTGCAGACTATCAAACCTCGACAAACTCTTGACGAAGACTCTCAGAAGACTTGACGACCAAACTATGCCTTACCGCTTGACTTCTGCTCTCCATTCCAGAAGGGGCTAGTGGAGTTCAAGTTGAGGTGTCGGACTCGAACGTAATCTCCAATGGCAGACTATTAGGAATGGAAGGAGACCCCGGAATATTGTATATAAGAAAAACTGACTGATGAAACTGGAGAAAGGCTTTGACTCATGGCCTGACAATACAAGTAGGTGAGTAGTGTCTCCTGCCTGGACTACCATGGCTAATAGAGCACTCTGCAGTGATATCGCCTGCAATGCTATGGTTGCAGTGAGACATCAGAGTATCGGCAGGGTAGCCTGCTACTCGCAATAGTGATGCTAGCTTCAACATGAACGAACGGCTTGGAAAAGAGCAAGCTTGCGGGCGGGTGGAGTAAGAGGCTTTAAGCTCTCGCTCCGTGACGTCAGTTCTGAGTTTAGTCTTCTGAACCGTCTGATTCTTAAAACTTTAAGCAAACGTCAACATTATTAAATTCACCACCGTAGCTGGATTTGAGGCACGAACTTTGGTGGAGCTTCATTGATTATACTTTGCAATAAGTCGTCCTGTGTGATGCGTGCGAAGTGCCTCGTTTCTATTGTGGGTGCTCCTGTGTCGGTTGGTCAGACTATTTGGTGCATGCCATTCTTCCGCACATGTACGCACTGTCAAACCTTGTCCTTTGGGGAGAATTTCGTGGAGGGTTACCCGGGGTTCGCTGATGAGGTGGAGCCAGAGAAAGACTTGGTGCGGTTGGACCAAGGACTAACTACCTATGCAGGAGTGTCGAGCGTTCCTTTTCTTTCCGCACACGGCCAATCAAAAAAGTGTAAGCCGTCTGAGGCAATTTCTTAATTAGTAGGCAATGGCAAGTTTTCTGAAAATGTGTTCCTTTCTTTGTTTCCCTGTGGCTTCTCGAAGGCATAATTGACATTGTTCTTATATTTCCCTAGCTTCTTCATCAGGCTTCTCCTCGATTCAGCAAGCCACAGCATGTTTCTCCATTTCTGTGATTTTGGACCTACCGCTTGGATCACTTCGCTTGTTGGTTTTGGATATAAGTAATTTTTGGTTGTTTCTAAAGGATAAAACCACGCAGCGGTACCACCGGCCATTTGGGTCCATGGTTTATGGTAAAGTAGACAGGATGAGACGAGCAGTTGTTGCTTCCGACCTCTAACTTAGATTCGAGGAATGGAGATGCAGAGGGGAAGTTCTCACCGTTCACGCCTGTGGCCGACAGGATAACAACGATGGAAGAAAAGGAACAAAGGCAAGTGGCCGATGTTGTGCTTGAATTAGGGTTGCACCTGGCTAGTGTACAACGAACGGTAGCTAACGGCGGGCTGGTCCAACGTGGCTACATTCCATACCCGTAAGCAAGAAATTGACTTGAGCCAATGTGGTGTGGCTCATTGTTTGGTGTTCATCGTCGTAGTATCTATTGAACCATAAATAAAGCAATCTACAGTTGTGGCCGTCAAGGCAGACTGTACCGGTCACGTCAAGAAGTGCCCGATGGTGATAAGTCCGCCGTGCATACAAGCGATAGGATCCGAGATGCGGAACCAAGTGGGATGGAATACTAGGGTAACCGATACGCTTTCTTATGCACCCTGACTTCGGCAAGCCCATTTTAGCTTTGAGGCGGTCCGCAGAATTTGGCTTGGCGTTCGTGGGGCGCAGGCCTTTGTCTGCGAGCATACCAGAAGTATTTGGTGGCATGTCTTGTCAGACCCGGAGTGCGGTAGCAACAAATTCAAAGACCACAGCAGCGTCTATATAAACTTCCTGACCTGTCCGGAATATGTAAGACCTTTCATCGCAGCTTTGAAAATCAATTTACGCTCCTAGTCAAGGTTTTGCAGCACACTAGTTAGCAAGATGCAGGTGCTACAAACGCTTGTTCTACTGTTCCTATACGTGTTATTGCCTATAGCTTTATCACTCACACTCATAAGACCATCCCAACCACGCATCCAACATCCGATGTGCCATTGCTCAGCAACACATACCACCACAACTACACCTCACACAGCCAAGAAGAGAGCCTGCTTCTCCATCTTCCTGAATAGAAGCACAAAGCCTTCTACCGTAACCTTTGGGATATCCCTCACCTACCGCAACCTCCCACCTCACCCACGAACATCCCACACGGCTGAATCCGCATTCGGAAACGACACATCCACAACGGCAGTTAGCGAAACACAACCTCCGGCACCCGGCCCAGCAGCTACAGCTACAGCGGCGGAAAACAGCATAGCAGATGTGCTCCGTGGAGTTGGTGCCTGGGCTTTGGATGCAGGCATGTCTGAAATCCAACTTTCTCTGTCTTAAAAAGGGCTATTGGGCCTAGCTCTTTCAGGCTGCTTCTGTGAAAAGCGCTTGCTGGAAGCGGCGTTCGTTTGCGATTGAGTGTCTTGCATGCAGTTCTTGATGTGCTCCTGTAATTTCTTATACCATGAAGTAGGTGATTGTATAGAACAGGGAGTGGGATGAAGGATATGAAGTGGAAGATTGAGGTGGGATGGCGCTGCAGCCTTGTACAAGTCCGATCTCGGGCGGAAAATAACTTAGCCCATGGCGTTACCCGGCATTGGGTTGATGTACTACACTTGTAACTACGGCTTCTGTGACAACTAGACTTTCTGAAAGCAATGTACTCATTAGAAAGCAAGGAGGTCCGAAGGTGTGCACATCTTAGAAATTGAAAAATTCAAGCGCGTCTTCTGTACTCGAAGAAACATACATCGATAGATAGTGGATCGGCACGTGGATCGGCACATAGAACCTTGCGTTTCTTACTTTCTAGTAGAATGTTCGTTGTGTCACTTCGCAAAAACGACGGGAAATGTTAAGAAACGTGAAAGTAGACACTTATCAGAGTAAAGAGAGGTTGCGTAGAGGAAATCAAATCACACCTGACGCTACTCGGTAATAGGTCGGCTCACACGCGCCTTGTCGCTTTCCGAGGGCTGACAGGAGCTTGTCTATGTGTTTGTGAAGAAGTGACAGGAGGATTGTTCGCTTGAGTTTGGACCTGTGAATGTACCAACGTCCTGCTTGACCCTGGCCGCTGCAGGAGTGGTCCGTAGCAACTCCACTTCGCTGGCACAACTTCGTATACCAACGCCCTGGCAGCTGTGGGTGCGATGTTTCCAGAATGACAAATTGACTACCGCTAAGCCGCTTCTGTCATGTCCTCTTCTCGCCCAACGGGCTGCGTTTGGGACTTCACATGCCCAGGTGAACCTGCACTTACCGCTTCCTCAGCTTCCTTGGCGACAGCGCTTCCATCAACGAATCCTCCTCTTCATCACCACTCGCCGTCAACCCCTCCCTACTCTCTCCGCCAAGCCCTGTCTGTTGCGGCGATGCATACTCTTGCCCCTCGCCCATCTCGCCTTCGTCTGCACCCCGCAGCCGCACGACATACGCGCCGTCCCTGCCTACATTCCACACAGCCATCTTCCGCTTACTCGCCGAGTCCACCCAGCTGAACTCCTGCCTTCTCGAGTTCGTCCCCTGGCTGTCGGGTAGCTGGACGATTGCAGGGCAAGAACCGGTGCGTATGTCGTACAAGTAGAAGAGGGGCTCGGCGTTGGCGCACTGGATGGCTAGGATGCTTGCATCATGCGGGTGCCAGTGTACGGCTTTGATGGCCGAGTGCTGTATGAGCACAGTGTGTAGCCTGAGCGGATCGAGGGACCAGAGACAGAGTGTTGTGGGGAGTGAGTCATCTTTCGTTACTAGCATGGTGCCGTCGGCGTTGAATGAGAGGAGAGATATGCCCTGCTTGGGGAGGATGTCGTTTGAGGTGACTGTCGCGGCAGGTGGTGTGACGGAGCCTGTGATGATCTTGTACTGCCTGAGATGGGAAGCAGTGACTTGCTCCTCGTAGACTATGCCATCCGGAATCTCGATAGAAGTGGTGTTTTTGAGAAAAGCATGTGGGGAGAAGGTCCTGGCATTGAGAAGGATGACTCTTTGGGCGAGGCAGCCGAGCGCAAGCCATCGTCCGTCAGCACTCCATTCAATGGTTCTGACTCCGTCAACACCGTCACCTGCGTCTTTGCCCGTATAGCTCCGGTACATATGCCCCTCCGCAGTGTGTACGTGCACTCCAATGCCCATGCTCATCGTCTCCCAAACAGCAAACCACTGCCCATCAGGACTCCACTTCACCCCTTGTGCGTCGACAGTGGAAAGCTCCACGCTCTTGATCAGCCCGAAAGTCCGTGGCGCTCTGAGCTCCACCCGGTCCTTCGCACCACTCCGGCAGAGCAGGGCCAACACACCGCCCGGCGTCCGGAAACCATGTCCATAAGGACCACCCTTGGGATCCTTGATTTCAAGACTTCGTCCTGAGTCAAGGAAGAATACTAGGATACGGGCGTTGAAGTCGGAGAAGACCAGGACTGAGCGGGAGTCTCCGAACTCGGCGGAAGTGATCTTGCCCATGCTTGCTGTGCCATTGTCGATCAGAGCTAGTTTCTTGAGAGCGGGCTCGACTTGGTATAGTTGAACGTGCTGGTCATCGTAAAGCAGCAGACGAGCGGTATGCGCGATATTGGGGTCATGGGGGCACCATCTGAAACGCGCGGACTTGATGGAAGACCCTAGGTCCAGATTGAAGGTGTGAAGACATTCGTCCACTTGTGACTCCAACGACTCTATTTCGACTATCTTTGGGGCCCTGAAGATTGCGAGAAGGCGGCCATCAGGTGACGCTGCCGGTGCGATTGCATCTGTGAGGACGTTAGAAACGGCGAAAGGACGCTGGCGTGGGCTGTTACCGTGCTTTCAATGGGTCGGGATAGATGTACTGCGGAGGTCATATTGGCGATCACACGGCGTTCTGGGTGCAAGAAGCCTAGTACGGAAGATAAAAATTGAAGATGTTGTAGAAAGTGGAGGGTAGGGATCGACGCGGTGGGACGTGTTGTTGATGGCTTGGTGTTCCCCGCATCTCCGCACTGTGCGCCCCCACCTGGATGGCGCTTCCGCTCCGCTTATGTGGCGGCGCAGCTCCACCAGCGGAGCGCTTCGTACTTCCAAGACCTTTGGCTGTATTTCGCAGCCATTTAAGTTCATTCTGGGAAGCTGACAGCATGTCTCCTCCGTTGCGCGCATCCCACATGGAAGAACGGATACGGTCTGTGTCTTGCAAGTCCGCTGCCGGGTAGCTGCTGAAGCAAGGCCAAACTGCCCGAGTAGACGAGGAGCTGCTACTGCCTTTGTGCACCTTGATGGTAGGAGCTCGCTGGGGAAGTCAAGCATCAATCAGTCGTCACCCGTCCAGCTGTATAAGGCTGATGGCGTGAGGGGTTGTGGTCGCATGATCCTGTGTGTAACCATTCTGAACTGGCTTCTGCCCTACGAGAAGACTATTTGAGCCACCGCTCAACCCAGCGTCCCGCACGGGAGCTTACCATTGACTTTGAACACAGCTGATAACTCACTGCCTTCTAGCTTCTACGTCAGCGAGCTGATGTCAGCTTGGTGACGGTGCTCCGCAGATGTCAGCGGGAGGACTGTGGACTGTTCCGCTTTTTGTCAAGGCAAAAGTATGACTTCCTCGTGACTGGAGCTTGTTTGGTATTGCCTAGTCCTACTCGCTCACCTCTGATGGCTCAAGGTCCACCTCGAAAGCATGAAAGCATGCCGACACTGCCATCTCTGGCTTCGAAAGGAGGAACCACAGTAGAAAAATACGACTTCTAACGACGTACGAAAGAGGGCATTGCCTTACTGAACACCTCGGGGTATCACATGATCCGCTTTGCTTCGGCTTCAGCTTAGGCAAACTCAAAACTTGACCCCTGGTCGATATATGCTTTGCAGAAATCATGCGACAAATAGCATCATGGCGCTGCCATGGGTTTGGAAAACGATGACCATGATACTGGGTGAATTTGAACTTACTAAGTCATGTGCAGATCAACCATCTGTTGATTTACTGGTTTCTCAATAGGTTATTCGTGCGTCGCCCAGGTGTAGTCATAAACGTAACGCCGACTCCGCGCAGCCGTGCGTCGTCCCAATATACGGGTGGATGCATTGTACGACGGGGTGAACACGCACATGATGTACGAACACTTGCTTGAGGAGCATTCAAGCTTCAGTGGCCAGAGTCATAGAGGCTCGGATGCACTCCTCAGGTGATGTACACGTCGAAGAAATTAACCAGGTTCAGATGACTCGGAGTCTTATCGACCTCGATATCTTTATGCCAGCCGAAGTCGGCAACAAGAAGGGGTTTGAGAGAGTGCAAGGGAAGACCCGACTTGGATTCCTCCCGAAATCGGAATGTTCCGTTGTGCTTGTTTCAGGACGGAGATACCCCCGCAGCTGTCGTACCGTTGCATTCAGTCGCTAGCAAACCTTACGATAACATCATAGCAGTCGGTCCCAATGAACGCCGCCGAGGCTCCTACCGGTCGTGAAACGGGTACACGGGATCGGATGTTGAAACGCTCGGCTTTGGGGTACGAGATCCGAGTGATTGCTTAGGGAATAGAGAGTTGGTACAATGACCGTCGTGCAAGATGTGGACCCAGAAACCCCAGAATCATGGAAACTCTGTGACATATGAGGATCCTCAATCGAAGGAAAGCTGATCGAATGAAGAGGCACTCCCGCTCCATGTTATGCAGTAGCGGGAAAGGGTCTCATTCCAGAAGATGGACGG
This sequence comes from Floridaphiala radiotolerans, assembly GCA_022813185.1. Lineage (NCBI taxonomy): Eukaryota > Fungi > Ascomycota > Dothideomycetes > Floridaphiala > Floridaphiala radiotolerans. Next base: position 98,809 of record JAKLMZ010000039.1, on the reverse strand, counting down.
TCGTTTCAGCTATATGAATCCGCCCAAGGATTGAAGCTGGAGATGAAGATCAACGAAAGGGGATTCGTGAGGCTGTTTCAACTCGCATTCTTAAATCTCCGATTTGTTGGCCCCTGCACAGATCTAAGGATGATCGCCAGTGTCAGGACCAGAGCTGGTTAGGATCCGATCTGGTCGATGGCTTGCGCCATGCTGGTCTGTGTGCTTGCAGTGTTTCTGTTCCTTGTCGTAGAACAGCTATGCAAGTGTATCAGTTGCAATTTGCTCGCGAGCTCTGTATCTAAGTTCTTTGAGGGTAAGCTGATGCTGCGGTAGCAATTGGAACATGCACAATCGTCTTGATGAGGGGCAAAGCCATTGAAGTCATTGAGGAGGTCGTGCAGCGACAGAGTGCAGCTCCAAACTCAGTCCAAGGGGCCATGAACGGCGAGATACTGCGGAGCTCGTTTGAAGCAGCTTAGTGCCTGCAGCTGCAGCTGGTCGAACGATCACGAATAAGGTAGCTAACGAGCCAGCGCCGCTTGTTCGGCGTTGGCATCTCCGACTGCTGCTCATGAACACAGAGCACAAAGGTCTAGCTTCTCTCCCGGCAGCTTGGAGTATCGGAGGAATGAGTCCTGTCATTTTACCACGGCCGCCGTGAGTCGAGACAGAAGTCAAGATAGCGACTTCCGCACACGTTGCCTTACTACTGTCAAAGATACGGTCGAAGAGAAGCGCATGGTACCCTGGTAGTCTTCCGGTAGCGAAAGGATTCCAGTCCCACGATATATGAATTTGCAGCGGCCGGGCGGCTTTTCACGCCCGAGCGTGCTCTTTTGCCCCAGGAAAAAGGACTTTTCCGGTGCTCAAGCGCAGACGTGCAGGTTGAAGATGCGGGGTTCAACCAGGAGCCCATGTCGACTTTTGCAGCTGGCGTGATCTCCGCGAAACTTGATGAAGTGATTGCTCCGGGTTCTTTGTCGGAACGACTGCTTTCTACCCAACGGAAGTTTCCAACTGCGCTGCTCATAGTGATCCTGCAACCGTCTAGAGGCGTTGTGTACATGGTCATCTCGCGCCGTAAGAGCCAGCCTAGTCCACGAAAAGATAGGACCAAAGTGCACAGAAGGGTCAAAACACGTCGTGGCCGTGATGATTGGCGGTATTAGGGTGGGGGAGTTGCGCACATTTGGCGCGATAGCAGAACAAATCGGAGTATTGATCTCATCATCAGAGCAGAGGTGCTCCCACCCGTTCAAGGTGCAGCTCGGGCTTCATCGAGCGATTCGCAGCTGATTGCATGACTATCATGCAAACCTTCGCAACTTCTCCTCGAGGTTCAGCCGTGGAGAGCCCCAGTGGGCAACGGCATGAGCATGTCAGCTTGTACGAGCGGATAAGTGGTGAAAGCGGAGCCTAAGGAAGAACGTTGTGAGCGGTCTGGTTGGCAAGAGATGCGGCTATACATGCAGAAGCCCCCAGTTTTGGGTGCAGGACGCGTAGACTCTAGCGAAAAGCAGCAAAGGGCCGCAAAGCCATTCGCCAGAAGCAAAAAGTCCCCTGAAGCTTAATGGCCGTGTCAGCAAGCCAAACCGATCGGGGACACGGTGGAGCATGCCTTCGGTCATAGGCCACAACAAAAACTTTTGGTACCGCCGTGTTGCACCACGTTCCAGAGTTTCTGTCCGACGTTAAGCATCATGGGATGACCGTTAACGAGGTCATACTTTTGGACCTTCTTTGACACTAAGCCTTCAGCAGTGACAGGAACGCGTCTTGACTGACGAGACAATTGACCTGCTAAGGCAATGAAGCGACGATCGAGGGGGGCCTGACAGCGGAGCCCCTGTTCAGATACCTAGTCGCATTTTTACCTTGACGAAGACACCACAAATAGAACAAGATTTGGCCACCAGATTTTGTACAGATCTGATGAGCCGCGGGCACAACAAGCCCCGACGCCATCGAACGAGACAAGGACAGCCAGACTGGCTGGTGCATATGCCGGACCAAGGGGAGGGGTCCTACCTAGCAAGACTTGGGTTAACAAACAAGCGATTGGGACAGAAACATGCACATGTTACCAGAGTTTTGTCTCCAATCACCTGAGGGTATAGATGTGTAGCGAATGCCTGGAGATGCAGCTGTTGATGCCAAGGGGAATGAGACAATGCTATAGCAGATTAGCTTGACTTTATAGACGACGGGGGACTGTGACTTCTGCCAATAATGACTGCGTACTATTTCATGCAAAGATTGGGGTGTGGTCCAAGAGACGGAGCTTGAAGAGACACAATAAATGCCCGCTTGGCGCTAGGCCCGGATTGGGTGTCGATAGCCTGGCGCTGGTCCCGACTTTCATCCATTCTTCTCCTCCTCCTTGTCCCTTTCGCTGCTGCGGCCTTATCCATCCATCTCCACCAACCATCGCCATCACCACCGCCAGAAGACTGTCTTCGAAAGACACTTCTTCCCTTCTTCAATCCGCTGCCATTGATTGCTTTCCATCCTTTCTTCGATTCTCTGCTTACCCGTACCTTATCCGTTCTGTTGTTGTTGATAGCGTGTCCTGCTTTCGGTTCCGCCTTTCGACTCCCCCGTTTCAGTCCTCTCGCTTGCTGCGAAACGCCGATTCTCCCCTGTACTTCTCTCTGACGACTTCTTTCCACCCTTTCTTCCATCAACGGCAACTCCATCGTCTCGAAGGAGTCCATCGGTGCAGTCACTCGCCTCTGCCTTCTACACCGGTCTCCAATGACCGTCTAACGTACCGTGTACAGTCCGCTACGGCTGGACTTGTCACAACCGACCTTGTAAGGCTTTGTACCTGTCCATCTTTTGACATGGCATCACCTGGGATAGCGCTTGTTGGCTCTGAATCGAACACAGGCAGTCGTCGCACTCATTGTTAGTTTGCCGAGGGCAGGAGACTTGGAGATACTGGCAATCAAAAGTTACTGCATTGGCTTATCGCCACTGGCAGAGGTTGACCACTCGTGGATGCATCTACGGAAGGGTGCTGCTCCATTACTGAGACTGGGCCCTTTGCATGTGTTGCTGTTGCCGACAGAAGCGCTATCACGGTGTTCATGTGAACATAACAATCAATCAGAAGAGGAATGCTAACATTTGTCATTTGGACAGGTCTTGGCGCCTTTCACCTTCACCATCCTCGAAGACCTCTTAGTCTCCGTCACATCGACCAATAACACAGTCTCGCAAACTTTGTTTGAGAAGTTCCCATGGCTGAGGTGCTGCCAATAATTGTGCAGCCTACTCCCAGTCTCGCAATGCTTCACCAACGCCCGTCATCTGCAGACAACTTCCAGCCTGCGCCGCCGAGCCAGCGTCATCACCAATCATCCAATTCACTCCAGATGCCTCGCAATCATATGTACAACGCGCAGGGTGGATCTGTGGGCTACCGTGGGACGTCGGGGGGACCCATTGCACCCTATGCATTCCAAACAACGCCTCATCTGCGGCAGGACAACCGAACCAATTCAGCTCCGGTGAATCCATATAACCAGCCGGGTGCACAGAGTCTCAATCCTGCGCGTCGACATCTGCCATCGTCATCGACGTCCACATCTTCGACTTCCTCTTCGTCGGTACCCTCGAACCATCACACTGGCACAAAGGATGACTCGGCTATTCCGAATCAGAGGTACCTGGATGTGAACCTTAGGCCTGCCTCTCAAATTGATTTGTCAGTCCCTACGCCAGACTTCTCTTCTACCACTGCAGAGTCGCCATCGAAGGCACCGGAAAGGTATCGCCGGATCAACCGCAAGCCTGAGCCTTCTGCGCCCAGGCCGACAGGCTCTGCTTCACCATCAGGATCTGGCATGGCGTCAGTAGGCCATCTATATCAGGGAGGACCGCCATCTCCCTCTGCTAGGACGAGCATTGCTCCGAGCAATGATTACCGGTTTCCATCCGCCAATTCGAGCGCCGATGATATGCAACTACCGAAGCAAGGCACTGTTGAACAAGCAAAGCGATACAGGAGGCGGAGCGTGGGCAGCTTCGACACGAATGCAGCTAGTGCGGGACAGGCACCAGTGCTTCAGCGCCCGCCAGTCGGTCGTCATGACAGCAATGAGTCTAGGCCTTCATCAAGCCCAGTTCGACCTGCATCCCACCAGAGGACAAACAGCTCTGACAGCCTGACATCGTCACGGCCTTCTTCAAGGCAATCTGGCGCCAAACGAGACGTCACTCCATACGGCCCACCCCAGCTCATGTCCGGTGGCGGTCAACAAACACTGACTTCCAGGAACGTGCAGATCCCTCCACGTGGCTCATCGGATGCTACCAAGCGAATGAACAACCCCTCACCTCTTTCACAGCCGGCTGTTATGAGCGATTCGCCACGACAGGAAACGCCTCGGTCACCGCCCGGACCCGGCCCAATGAGTCCTGCAGTGCAGCAATTGTCCGCTTTGAGCGATAAGGATCTCAACAAAGGCATGAAGTCTCGACTACGGCGAGCGTTCTCCTTCGGTAGTGCCGCTGAGTTTAGGAAGGTCGCAGCGCAGAACAGTGCGTCACCAGTCGACTCGAACAAAGAGCAACAGCGACCTAAAACCCGTGAAGAGATTGAGCAAGAAGCAATTGCACGGAAGCAGGAAGCTTCCGGTCTTGGTACCAGCATCTACACCCAAGGTCAGGGTAATGTCTTTACCGGCTCCACCGACAATGTTTCCATATCGTCCACAGCCTCGTCTGCATCGATGATGCTGAGGAAGATGGGCAAGGGCATGAAGAAGTCGACTCGATCACTGAAAGGCTTATTCCGTGCCAAGTCTGTCATTGGCGTTCCTGCTGCTGACGGCCCAGTCACTCAGCCAAGCATGGCTCAAGTGTCCATGATCACCGTTGAAGCTGAGCGGGATCGTGTCAATGTCAATGTTGATCCCAGGGACCACGCTGGAGGTGGTACGGGCTTCCCACACCTGGAAAAGAATTCAGTGGATACACGCTTGTCCATTGAGACTGGCTCTGACAGGCAGTCTCGACGGAGCATCGTTGGCGGAGAGAGGGAACGAGCTGAAGTGCTTGCCGCGGTCAGAAAGGGTATCCTGAAACGTAAGTTTCTTGCTTCTCCCCACGTGAAATCCGCAACTAACATAGTCCAGGCTCTGGTACCGGCTCTGGCAACTCATCCCCTGTTGTACGGCCGGCCGATAACAGGACTCCTAATGACTTTGGGCTTCCAGCCATACCGCATGTGAACGACACTCCAGCATCTACTGCGCCGAGCACCCCGGCAGACGATGCACCTTCTTCAGCGCCCGTAGTTGCCAACTCGGAAGACTACTTTGCCAACAAGCTGGGCAACCTCAGCACCCGCAGCATTCCCCGGTCCATCAGCTTCAGCCCTCGCATCCAATTTCACGATGCTTGGTCGGCTTCGGACTATGACCGCCGCGGTGAGATTGCAACCTGCAACAGGTTGACACCCATGCTCGCGCAGCAGATCAAGGAGGAGCTGAACACGTTCAAGATGGTAGGTCGTGCGCCTCCTAAGATTATCTGACCCATTGCTAACAACCAAGCAGGAAATGGAAGTCCACGAGCAATCGAAACCGCACACGCACTTCTTCTGATGACCTTAGCAATCACCTATATACACTTGCATTCAACCATGGCGTTCTTCAAAAGGGGATCTCTTTGTTGATGGCAATCTCCGACATTCTTAGCGCCAGCACGACGATTATTACCTTTAATGGGGGCTTCAGATTATGGGTGGGGACGGGAGGATTAGCAAAGAGCATGTCTTAGCAGCATCGATTTCAAGAGCACACAGAGACTCCACTTGACGCGCAGACTAACACTTTTTGGAGGAAAGAATTGGTACAATGTGGGGTTTGATCTTTCTCTTGTTCTTTTGTCATGGCGTCACACCAGGTGACCAGTGTCGGATTCCAATATAACTTAGCAGTTCCTCGTGTCTCATAGGTGTGCGTCTGTCGACTCCTCACATGGTATTACCGTTCTTCTCCTCCGCTCACCGTGTGTTCAAGTATCTTACTATCTCCTAAGGAGGCAACGGACCCCAACTGCTTTAGCCTGATGAGTATCAGTTTGGCTGCGTATGCAACGATAGACAGCAGTGTTCATCCTGCAGAAACCAATGGGTTGGATAGAGGTGCTTGAGGGCTCTATTGTAAATCTAGCGGAATAATATACATGTTCGCTGGGTATAAAGTGCAGTCACGTCATATCGTGCAAATGCGTCTGGATCCGCTGCTTTATTGGCTCAGTACAGCCTCATCTCGCCAAACCATTAATGAAACAATAATGCCAAGCCGGCACGCACCGTCAAGATCAATTAAAACCAACCCTGACGATGGAAGCGGACAACAACCCGCAAGCCTAGCGCAGGGCAACTATCACGGCATGACTAAGCCGAAAGGCTTGGTACGTCATGACTCGACCGCTCCAATACATCATCGATCGACATGACTTATTTCCCGTCGGGGAATTGACAAGTCCTGAAATGGACTGCGCCTGACGCACCCACGGCACGCAAGGGCTAGATGCAGTGATGAAGTAATATCTTGAATTTCAATTATTCACTTACTTGATTTATTGCTCCTGGGTCTTTTCGTTCCTTCATCCTTCAAGGTTGACTTCTGGATTTCATCTAACGGTTTATACGCTTTCTGCACTGAAGTTCTGTACGCACTCGAGGCTGTGCAGGGTACGCCGAGGTTGACTGCGGATACGTTCGGGAACAGTTGTTATTCCGTGTATTCCAAATATTGGATCTGCGGAGATATATCAAGTGCGAACTGCACGACGATCTTCTTGCCATTACAACACTACTCGAGCATCCTCTCTTATACAGACCTCAACTACACACTACACAATCCTCACCAAAAAACACCTCCACCACTTCCTACACGCACAACCGCCACATCATCAAACCATTTCCGACATCAACATCACCGCCACATAAACCACGAAGACATAAATCATGGCCTCCCTAATCCTCGCCTGCTTCGGCTTCACCGCCTCCAAGCTAAACGACAAGCACAAAGCCCGCAAGCAGCGAAAAGCCGAGTACGAAGAGAACTTCGCCCAGCTTCAAGAGGAGAACGCCCGCATGGCACGTTTAAGACAGGACAGCGCGACGAACGTGAAGGCTGAAGCTGGTCTGGGTGCAGGTGAATTGGGAGGGAGGGGATTGAGTGGGGAGACTGCGAGAGATGGAGAGGTGGCGCCGCCGGGGTATGAGGAGGTGCCTGCAGGGAGGGATGGGACGAATGGGGGGAAGAGGAGGAGTTATGTTAGGTGACTAGGGGAGGGGTATGAGGAGGGGGTGAGGAGGGGGAGGGAGACGAAGCCGGGGATTGGGAAGAGGTGGGGTGGGAGGAGGTGGGTGGCTGCTATGCCTTGATGACTTCGACGGCCGAAACATTGAGAGATCATTTTGACAAAGCTGTCATTCAAGGTTGATGAAAGCTATCAGGCCTTCATCGGAACTGGGCGTTATCTAGATGGTTGCTTATGCATGGCGAGTCTTTCTGGGTTGCTTCTTGTCGACTATTAGCGACTTCTCATTCTTCATTGTCATCACATCTAGATTGTATACTACTTTCCAACACATTCAGAATGACATTATGAGTGCTTATCGGCATGTGGCCTATATGGCTCTTGGGTATATCGCTGCAACAATGCTCCCCTTGCTCAGTCATCGGATTCTCTGCTCACACTTCCATCATCTCATCACCGGCGGCCTCCCCTCCTTGTTCCACCTCACCCTCGACTTCACCCACTCCACCGCCTCACTCACCCCAGTTCCTGTCAACGCACTACACGGCAGCACCCTACTATCTCTTACACTCGAGCCCTTCTCCCCCTCAAACACCTTCCTCACGAACCCCTCCTTTATCCGTACGACCTCCACGCAATCCTCCCGATCCTGCTTATTCGCGAGTATGAGAATAGGTAGACCCTCGGTGTCAGAGTGCCGCAGTATCGACTCAAGCACAAGCCTACACTCATCCAACCGCCCCTGATCAACCCCCTGCTCCAAACTCGGTGTCGCCGCCGGTGTCATCCTCTCCCACTCCTCCTCCTCCTCCTCTTCCTCCTCCTCCTTCCCCTCATCCTCCCCTTCTCCCTCCCCCTCCCCACTCCCTCGCGCTGTACCCCCTCCAGCACCACCACCACTCTTCCTCCTCCCCTTCCCCTTCCCCTTCCCCTCACCCCCACTTCTCACATACTCCAGCTGCAACTCCCCATCCCCAACATCACTACTATCCACCACAAACACAATCGCATGCGCAACCCCATAGTACCCCTGCCAAATGCCCCTCAGCGCATGCTGCCCCCCGACATCCCATATCCGCAGGTACATGTCCCCGAGGTCGATTGTTGTGGTGTTTTGGCCGACTGTTGGGACTGTTCTTATGGGTTTTGAGGGTGGGTTTGTGGTGGTGGAGGTGGTACTGGGGGTTGAGGAGGAGGAGGAGGAGGAGGAGAGAGCGGCGAGGGGGGAAGAGGAGGACTGGGAGGGAGGCGAGGAGTAGAGGAGTTTTATTTGTTCGAGGAGGGTGGTTTTGCCGGCGTTGTCGAGGCCGAGGAGGAGGATGGAGTACTCTGGGGGGGGTTGTTAGGTGGGTTGTAGACGAAGGATGGGAAGGAGGGAACGGGGAGGAGGATGCAGACCTTCTTTGGAGGTGAGGGTTAGGTAAAGGCCTTTTATTAGGTGGTACATCGTGGGTGAGAGCTCTGGGTGTGATTTGTTTGCGGGATGTGGGTGACGCGGCTGTGGTTGATGGTTTGGGGGTCTACTTCTAAAGGCTGAGGAGGTGGAAGATAAGTGCTATTTCGTATTCATTGGAAGGGACTCTAGTAGAGGAATCTGCGCATTGACTCTTAACAAATTTGCCCAGCGTTTGCTGTTACTGATGTGCTCGAGTCTAAGAACCTCGAAATAGTCGGTCGACTCACAGCGTTCGTGATTTCTGCCTGATCTGGCGGCTTGATCTGTATTCAGGCAGACATCTTGAAGCTTGCCTGCGTGGGGGCAGCTGCAAAGAATCTAACCTTTTCCCTGATGCGGAATAGAGCCATTACCGGTGAGAATGAGGCTCAACATCCGAATCTAAGTAACTATGTACTCTATCGTGCCATCATCTTCTTGGACACCATCAATCGAAATGTTTCTGGATTATCGTATGGTAAGATTAAAGGATCTAAAAGCCCTCGTTTATTTGTATAGGTTCAATAACCTAAGCGTTCAACGAAAGCTCCCAGTTATTCAAAATGATTGCCCTGTTGGTGATTCAATGCGCCGTACTGGTGTATCGATGAAGCGATCTAGGCGGGGTTCCCGACCGCCTCCACACTTGCACTTCCCATCGTCTTTCCTTCCTTCCTCTTCCTGTTCTTTCAACTCTCACCCTCAGCATCTCGCCTCTTGCTTTGCGCAACCAACCCTCCAACACGGCATCAGGAAACTTGCCAACAAGCGGTTTCCAAGCTTGTGGTTACGCTTGTTTTGGTATGCGAACTACTTCTATCATAAATAAGTATCAGAAGGAGGCCGCCGATCGTCTCTCACGCAACTACCGCTTCAAATGCTCGGGATTCCTCGCTCGTGGGTATCCGCAAGCACCATTATCATTACCCATCGGGTTTTCAGTCGGTCATCCTTATCCGCCATAATCGATGCGTTGTATCATCCAGGTTACTTACGGGATGACTCTCCTTTGTTGTCCGTGTGCTTCTTTGGCCGCTTCGATTGAACGGGAACCTGCCTGCGCCCGACCGTGGACGACTTTCACGTCGATGTCTCTCTGAGTTCGCAACATCAATCGCTCTGCTAAAGTATGCTCAGCTCTTGCAGATTCCAGCCACTATATACGCGCGACCCTTGGTGTCAGCATTTCTCTTATTACTTTCTTCAGTCTACTTAATCTTCCTGTTCCTGCTGTCCGCCGCTTCGTCTAAGATTGCGCGTCGAGCTGTACTACCTATTCAACCCGGTCTATTCATTGTTCTTCGATCCGTCATCAGCTCTTACGATCCTGCTTTATCAATATGGTCCGTCTCTGCAGGTAAGAAAGTGTTTTGGTCGTTATCATATGAGAAACAGTTCTAGGTGTTGAGCGGCACATTGGAAACAAATAGCTTTGACTTTTTCCTTGACGCCGACTTGCTTTAACACATGAGACAACTAATCGAGAGACCGCGAAGACGTGTAATCAGCCCTGAGCTACCAGAAAACGAACGGTCCGCATAACGATAGCGCCACACCTAGTACACCCGAATTTCCAGCATGACACCAACGGATGACATAGTTGTGGTCGCCTTGCATCTTCAGCCCTCTCGGGTCACCTACACGCACGGTCAACCGACGATACCTTGTACCAGCGAAGTCTTACTCACGCAATCTAACCCTACCTGCCGCGGCTATGTTACCCTACATCCTCATCTCCACCATGTGTTGCCATCGGCTGTCCAATCTCCAATACCGCGCAACGCACTCTCGGTCGCGGCTACACTTGTAAAGTAAAAAGGGGTAGAAGTGGAAGGGAGATCCTCATCCTCGATACAGGCCAACGTCGTTTCGTCGTCGCCACGGCTCGCGGCATTGCTTAGTGGTGCAGTCACTACTAGTGTCACGGATCCGCCATCCATGAATTCTGCGTCTACGTCGGCTGTCCAGTATCCGATACCGTACAGGACCTCCTCAGCCTTTGGCATATTTTCCGCGAACCCGGCAGCGGATTGAGAGGAGGCGTATCCGTCACCCACGTTGGCCAACGTTGTCACGCCATCGCTGCAGTTCGAAGCACTGCTTGATAGCAACCTGCCATGCCGCTGGTGTATTAATGGTCGCATAGAGTCTTGGGCCGTTAGTCCTTCGACCGCATCGGCTACCCCACCGTCTTCACTGTACGAAGAGGCCTTGGGACTGGTTATTCTTCCCAAGCGTGCTGGAATGTCTGGTGCAGACGAAACTTTACGTTCATCATCGGCCAATGTGGATCCGTCTACATCGCCACTGGCAACTCTGTTGAACGGCGCAGCCTTATGCCCCTCATATGTCACGGACAATGCCGGCGCCCTACCTATGACATCTGTGTCCATTCCAGAGACTTGTTGAGCCATCCACCTCGATCGCCCGGCATCCTCCATTGTTCGGTTCGTAGTCGATACCGTAGCCTTGTTGCTCGGATGTGGAGAGGGAGCGGTGGGCATGTCGACTGGGTGAGGACGTGGTACGAAGGGATTCTTGGAGAAGCTTCGACTCTTACGAGACACCGAGCAAGTCGCCTGAGAACTGTAGCGCGCTGAACTGGACTGGCTTGCGATTACCTGAACACAACCTTCTTGGTGTCAGCATTCTCGAGGACTCAGGGTGGGAACGCGGCGAATGCCCTACCGGTCCACGATCGGAAGTAGAAGAGAACAACCTGCTCTCTGAATGATAGTTTATTTCTCAGACATCGATTCGCAATCCAACGCTGGTGGGCCTGTTCGAGAGTTTCATTCACCTTCTCAACGGAGGTGTCGTACTTCAGACCGTTGCTACCCCGCACGCGATTGGCTGAACTCGCTCGGTTAGTTGGCCCATCATTCGGACGAGGTAAACCGCGATAGCTACTATACTATCACTCTCTGCGCTGCAGATTTGTCAAGCATCTAGAAAACATTGCATAAAGCCGGAATTCGCATACTAGAGGGATCGCCAAGGCGCTCGACTAGAGGCTGCTCACACACTTTCGAAGCATGCAAAGGTTCAAATACAGGTAACGGTCAGCATCTAAGCTGATAATTTATCACAAGACAACGGGGTTACAGTAAGTTGGAATCTCATAGATGCTTTCCGCTACAAATTTCAAGGCTTTGTCGAGCCGGGAACTTCTGCAACCAAGTTTACCCGTCGATAGCTGCCATCACACAACTTGTTTCTTAATGTTGATTTCCGGACTCATTGAGACGTCCTTTCTCCGCATAAATGAAGCATCAAACCCTCTTGGGGTCGGACCTGCAGGTGGTGTAAGCCTTAGAGTAAGTGAAGAAAGTTGCCTTGGATAGCGCCATACCGGTGTGTCTATCAGGCGGAGCCGACACTACTCCTGCTGGAAGCCAAAGAGAACGTATCTGGTACATGTATCGATCCGCCCGCCCATGCTCCTGTGCAGCACAAGAGGCCCCCTGGGTTTATCAGATCTCTGGTCTCCACAGGAGCTGCAGGGCTCCGATCGTCGTCCATGCGGCTTGACACGGCTGTCGTTGCATCGTCACCACGACTTGCAGCGCTCATCATGTCCGAGAATGGGGATGATGTCTCCAGTGGTGGTTTGGTCAATTTTATGCGGAGGGTCATGGTAGTCGTTCCAGAGAATGTCTGCGTTTCGGCTTCGTCGACGGACAGGGTAATGTGTAGACCGCGATGTAATGTGTTATGGTTGTGAGCATCCGTCGTCTGAGCTCGCCTGAATGCATGCTGGGTTGGTGGCTTCAGTAGTTGAAGAACGGACAGTAGGAAGGAGGTGATCGTGGTAAGGAAGTATTGAATGATTTGATGTAACAATAGCCTCATCTTATATAAATTGTTGAAGATATTGGCAATCAATGTGTGTCAACCAGCTCCGTGGAAGATGTCCTTGAATGCACTGAATTGAGATGCTCAATCGAACGGGGAAGAAACGACATCTTTATAAACGGCTTTGCAAGAGAGATAATAAGTCTCCATGGACTTGGCGAGACGAGCACGGCGTTGTACCTACGTTTACATGGCGTTGCGGTCTTACGCCAACGAATTTAAAGAGACGCTCCTTGTCCAAAAGTACCCAATGGAAATGCGACGCTCATCGGAGGTCTTTCTGTTTCAGGAAATTATCGTCCGTGGTCGACAACTGATGAATGGTAATCTAGGTCGGTCGGGGCGTACGTACCTTGACATCGCAGAACCAATGGGAGGACTACCACTCCGCAAACAGTATGGTGTAGTAGTCATGGTAGTTTCTTCTGCACAACGTCCAGGGGGCGCTTTAGTTGCCGATGATCTCCGATTGCATGATTCTTTGAAGGATCTTATGGTCTTGGCCCGATCGGTTGGCAGCGGGCTGGGAAAAGAGAACATGGCGGGGAACAAGACAGTGTCGGCAGGGCAGCGGGGAGCAAGGGGACAGCTACTTGGTACGAAAATACACGGAGCAGCAGAGTAGGTTGTGACGCTGCAGGCAGGGCGGCCTCCTCGATCCCTGTAAGGTTGAGCGGACCCGGCTTGATCCACCTACAACACGAAAGATATCCCAGTGAGATGCAGTCCCGCACACAATCTGGTGATCCTCTGAGGGCCGATTTTCCCAAACGGACCAGGGATCGTGGTGGGGCAAGTCTTCACGATGGTGCGTGGTGCTGCTGTGGCTGTGCTGGTAAGCGACAGGGGGCGTGCTATACATGCGACGAGTGCGCTTCCTCCCTCAGGTAAGGTAGAGAAGCAGACCCGTAGTGCACGACGTGCGTACATGCTGTGGGCGCATCATCGCGGAGGAAGATGTTCTCCTCTTCGCATGTGTAGTCATCTTGTCTTCTGCTGCTTCGCGTTGTGAATCGTATCCTCGTGCCGAGTCAGATCATATGGATGTGAGAAGATGGTGTCCCCAGATCATACTTGCTCATTGCGATTTGGAAGAATTCAAATGCGGCTTTCATTTCTATCTGCACCGATTTTGTTAACCCAAACACCTCAAACTCTTTGCTGGCTGTTATGAGATAGTTTTCCCTCGTGAATACAGACGGTTGGATCTTTGATCCGAGTCGCACGAAGACGATCGGCACATGGATGTGGAGCTCTGACCACGCGCTAAGCAGCCTAGCGTTCGGCCACAGCCGCCGTTAAAACCGTTCCTGTCCCGCGCTTGTCTTTTTAGCTCCTTACAACCACGTGTACCTGGGATGAGCCGGCTTTGACACCAGTCGTGATGCCGACAGTGAGGTGGAAGGAGCCAAACGGGTCTTCAGATGAGGTGGTTAACTGGCATGTCCAATTGGACGATCCGGAGGGGCACTTACAGCGTGTCGGTATAGTGTGCTACGGCGCACCGAGGGAGCCATCAGAGCTCACTGAGACCGCATCCGGATAGCGATGTATGTCTGGCGCCCATGTCCCGGTACCGAGGACATCTTTTTCGTGGTAGTAGGAGCCGATCAGCTCTACTAGGCTCGGGGCTTCGCCCATGTTCCCGTGTTCACTGTCCACAGCGGTGGTCTCGTCCTCGGCGTGCTTGGCATAGATGCTTTCGGTGAGAATCCGAGGACCCATCAGATGCAGGGGTACTTGTACGGTGACGTAGAAGGTAGCAGTGACTGTTGGAATGTCGTCGATGGTTGAGAAGGCATGGACTTGAGGGGCTACGATGATGGAAGAGCCATTGGGGAATGCGTGGTGGGTGTTTGGCTGATGGGATGGCGAGGGAAGTTCGGCTGGCAGGTCGACTCTTAAAGGAAGAATGTATGGGAGAATAGTAGAGAATGTATCGCGTAACTGTTCGAGGGCAGCCAGTGGGATATGCATGACGTGTCTGCAAAAGGTGGATTTCTAAAGATGAAGAAGTGCAGCTACAGGCTCAGAACTACCTAAAGCACTACAAAGTCTTGTGAAGAAATAGTTGTGGATAGAAAGAGAAATGTTTAAGTGAATGTCTGGTTTCTCAATTTGAGGAAAGGACCACATCTTTATGTAGTTTTGGAAGTGCGTCTGTGTAACTTGCATTCAAAATCGTTGATATTGGTTCATTCTGTTTAACTAACAGCAAGAAACGAGGCGGTCCAATTGGACGGGAGCAAAGACGCGCTATCAAGTTCGCTAGCCACGTCCCAGTGGCATCCGAATTGTCGGGATCCCACCTGACTTCGGTTGCCTTCGAGTTGCCCTGGTGCGCACTTGAGCGGACTTGAGCGGACTTGAGCCGCACAACCTGTAAGTGTCCCATGGGGAGTCGTTCCCCCCCCCTAGCAGAACGTATATAGCTTCTCTTACACATTCTTTCATTTCCTCAACTCGCGACAATATTTAGCACAATCCAAGTGCTTATATAAACTCTTCACAACCATTGTGCAACCAATAGCATAATACTGCTAGACATGACCTAAGTCTGCCACCATATCTATAAAGTAGCCATATACTTGGTTCCTCATCTGGAGTGTTGTTTTGAATGGCCACTGTAGGCCATCGAGATATGTGCATCATGTTTCTCGAGTTGCGTTCAGGATGCGCAATAGCGGAGCGGCGACCATGTTTCAACCCGTCAGAATGGAGAAGGCAACCAATGGAAAGTTGAGGCACACCCCCGCACGACACCGCACGACACCGCACTTCGCTGCTTTGACTTCTTCGAATCTTCTTTGCGCTGCAACAAGGCACACATTCTGCCGCGGCGCGGCTCTGCGGGCACAGTGCTCTCGCGTTTCGACGTTCCGCAAGACCGCCTTCCAGACTGCTCTTCGCGGATAACGTCATGGCCTCGAAGTAAGCTTAACGGCTAGCTCGCCGACTAACTGCATTTGGCTTTGGCTATCATTTAAGCTTCCTTTTAATCCATTCCAGTCATCAATGTCATCCCAATTCATATCAGCGAACGTAGATACATGGAACTGCATGTCGCAGCCCTCTACCACCCTACGTCCTCCCGCTCGAGCTGATAGAAAGAGTGTCGCGAATCTGATACACATGTTCAGCCCATCCACCACCGAATGACAACAGCGCACCGGGCCGGACGATGCGATCCGACCCTACTGGTGTTGATGATAGAGGAGGATATCTTCTTTCACTACTGACAGCAGTCGTTGCATCGTCGCCACGACTAGCAGATTGACTGTGATAAGAGGAGATGCTTGAGTTGGATGATGAAGGTAGCTTGGCAGTGAACCATAGGGTGACAGCAGTGATATCGGAGTGGATTGATTGGTCGATGGGAATGATGAGCGTAGACTCATTGAGGAGGATGTGTTGACCATCGTAGTTTGAATTAGGGTTGTGCCCATTCTGGGCGATGCGCAGTCGCTGGTGAGCTCTGATTAGAACCAGAATGAGTGCATCGAGCATGCACTGGTACAGCTGGCTTATGAGGAATCGGAAACTCATGGCGGGTAGAGGACGTCAGGTGTCTTTTAGCTGTGCGACACGGGTTAGTCTTGTTCGCATAACCACTGTCGTTGGATCACAGATCATGCACTAGTTTGTAGGAGAGGTCAAAAAGCAGGCTCTATATATAAAAAGACAAATTCTGGAGTCACAGGCAGAAACGGAAATATTGAATAGGGTGAGATCTTATCCAAAGAGTGACCGTTACTGTGAAGAGTGTTGTGGAGTTTTGAAAGGAAGGAACGGAGATAAGACGTACCCAGGTATATCTGGAAAGGCTTCTTTCAGAGGACGATGTAGCCCGCGCGATGTATACTAGTGATCCGACTGCAAGCCAGTTGCAAGTTTTTGTTCTTGGTAATTGAACGAAAGTTAGCTTGTAATGGATAGCAGGGCCAGCCGTGGTAGTGCACTCCCGTCGTACGTTGCTCTTGCTGAAGGGTTGCCTGTTCGGGTAATTCTCAGAATGCTCGAGCGTGGCTCCGTCGGCGACGTTATTGTGGGATGGAGGTGGAAAGTCGAAGGTGTGTCGATAGTTTAATAAGGTAGGAAACAGAAGTTGTAACGGTGCGGTTTAAGTAGAATCCCTAGAGATTCAGGATATCTTCAAGAATAAAGTAGTATGGATACTCCTTGCAAAGCTCCCGCACAATACTCTTCTAAAGGAAGCTGAGACATGACCACTGGATTTATATGTCTATATGGCCTTTCATCTTTCAGGCGTAAGGTCTGTGCAAACGATTTCGGTGTGGGCAAACAATAATGTGTTGGTGTGGGCGGACAATGTCGGTGTATGCGTTGAGATCATAAGGCAACCAAAAATTGCTCAGTCGGTCCAATGAGCGATGTGCCAGACCGAGTCCAAGGCAAGGCTGGAAATTCGAAGGGCATGACATACAAAAAGAGAGGTGTGGCTATAGTAAGTACCTAGATAGCTTATTGCCCTGTGTAACCTCTGTACCTTTGCTTGATTATGATTCGACGATGGAGGTCCGTGAACGTGTTCTACCTCCTATTCTCTCAGGGCAATCCGCGAGCACATGCAGCCACCGAATCTTGGCGTCTCCGGCTGCGTGTTGTTGCCAGGCACTGCCAGGACGGGATATCGTAATGGGTATCCGCGCCTTCGTACCTTCCATCTGCGATTATTATAGCGCGAGCATACTTCCCTTGATCAACTATCCTTGGTGCCTTGCAGGTGGTGAACCTTCGTGAATGACAAACCCCAACAACAGGGTAATTGTCGAGGCTCAGTGACGCTCCGGCGAAACCCGTTTTCGCCGTACCAGCTGTAGCGTTGCTTTTTACAGCGCTGCCAGCTCGTCACCATTATGTATCATCTCTTCACATCTTGGTAAAAAAGCATCATCATCACACGTATACCAAATTCAGAACTTGCAAACTCATTGTTCCATTTCAATATCATTACTTTAAAGCCATCATCAACACACCTACTAGACCAAGAACCTGAAGCCCTTCTTCGCCGCCTCTCCCGGCACGCCCTGGCCCGAGTTAATCGCCCCCTCGACATACTCTCCCCTGTCCAGCTTCTTGTTCAACCTCGTCAGGATGATGCGTAGTAGGGTGGCCATCATGATGGCTAGGACTGCTGTGCCGCAGTTTACGCCCATTGCTACGACTGTTGATTATGTTAGTATCTTGTCTCACAGCAGGAAGGGGGGTGGGGAAATCATACCATATCTCGGACCCGCGCTGCTGGGATACATGTAACTCGCATAGATACTAGAGCAATTGCTCACAGCATTGATCGCCGCAAGCGCTGCAGCACGCTTCGCCGGCGGCCGGGGGATAGAGTTGGAGATCCAAGCTAGCACGACCACGTAACCCGTATACACGCCTGGAACCATCAACATCATGGAGACGTATCTCGGGGCGGTCGCGGTGGTGGAAGCAGCGATGATGAACGCCGCAACGCCAACGCAGAGAGGTAAGACAACGTGATAGTAGCGCTCCCCGGTGCGATCAGCGTGCCATGCGTTTGCGAACGCCGTAATGACAGCGAGGGCATACGGCGGCGCAGTCAGCAGCAACGACTCAATCTTCCCATACTGCAGCGTCGCGACCACCGTGGGGAAGAAGTTGGTCACGGACCCGGCCGCGACGATGCCGAAGAGCATGACCATGAGGATCCAGGTCTTGATATCTGCGAAGGCGAGCTTCAGCCCGTTCCAGAAGGTCTGGTCGTGCGAGGAGGTCCAGTCGTCCTGGCCGATGTCTTCCTGCAGGCGCCAGGCGGCGAGCTGGCGTTCTTCCTCGGTGAGCCATTTGGTTGTGCGGGGGAAGTTGGGGAGGATGAAGAAGGCGATGAAGGCGATGCCGACGGTGATGGCGCCTTCGATGATGAAGAGCCAGCGCCTGGGGGTGTTAGTACGGGTAAGGCTGCAACGGTAGGGGGGTTTTACCAAGCGTTGATTCCGCGGACACCGTCCATGCCGTTTGTGATACCGGCTGCGATCAGACCGGAGAAGGCGCCGGAGATGAGGGAACCGGAATAGAGCATGGCTGTTCGCAGAGCCAACTCTTTCCTAGTGTACCATGAGGATAGCCAGAATAGACAACCGGGCTGTACCTGTGTCAGCTGACATTCCGCCAAGAGATTGGGGAAACTCTTACAAAGTATGCGGCCTCGACGAAACCGAGGAAGAATCGACAAGCGACCAATCCTGCAAAGTTGTGCGTTCCTCCTGTCGCTCCTGAGATTATACCCCAAACAATCATTGCGCTTGGTAGATAGACGGCGGGCAGACCGATCTTGTTGAGCAACAAGTTTGAAGGTACTGGTCAACAGTCAATCCGTGGACTGTATATATGGCCCGGAGAAGCACTCACCTTGCATAAGGAGGTAACCGACGAACAGAATGCTGACAGAGGTCTGGTACTCGGTGCCCTTGAGCCCCAGCTCCGCCTCCATCCCCACTCTACCAGATATACGGGCAGCGGCGATGTTGTTTCGGTCGAGGTAGTTCATGCTACATGCTCTCAGCTGTCGTTCATCACGCTTGGCCGTCCGCTCAAACTTACATGTACATGATGATGACCATGGGTAGCAGCCGGAAATCGATCTTCCGCACCAGCTTCGCTTCTTTAGCTTTCCTCTCTTCCAGACTCATTCCGCGGAGCAACTCTGGTGGTTCCATGCCACGCATTGGCACGACGCCAGCGTTGGCCTCCTCGCGCTGCTCGACATAGTACTTATCGTCGGCGACCTTATCGGTTGGCGAATTGTTCATCGACGCCATGTTGACTGAGATTCCTATGCGCAACACCCAACGTACACTTGTCTACCACAAATATACAACGAAGTAAACGCGACTTCGCAGGACGAACAAACAGGAAGAAAGGAAACCAAAGCAAAGACGCGGAGGACCTACCGCACTTCTTAAATGAAGACCGCATCATCAATCAAGCGGGGATCTGCAACCCACACTGCATAAGTACGTTCAAGTAGTGCGTTCCCGGATCTCACAGCTCGACAACCGCACGTTGCAACAAGCGGGGAGAGGAGACCAATCGTGTAGGGGTCGGTCGGGTGTTGATCTACGCATTGTCCGCTATTTCTCCATTGACCTGCAGATCATACCCCGGCAATGTACCCTTTGGCCGGTCGGGCTGGGGAAGGGGAGACCTCAACAGCTGCTGTAGCTGTATTGGTTGAAGTCGCACAGTTTAGATGAGGATCCAATAGGAGTAACTGCAGGCTGCGACAGTTGCGGCGCGCGGGAGAAGCAGATACAGTGGATGTAACCCTCATCTGACCTACATATAAAACCTGCCTATCTCAAGCCTCTCGTGCTGTGCCTGTCTGTAACCGCGATGAGGACCGCATTTCCTCCACCTCTAACATCAACCCTTGGCACAGTGCTTCTCCGCTACCAAGTCAACGCACCTCGGAAGAGGCACGGTCTTGGTCGTTTTACTTAGTCGAGTACAAGCAACCCCGACCAATCAAGCACCGTAGCTTGGCCTGCGCCATCTGCGTGTGCCAATGTTAGGACCCTCTGGCTACCCCGCAACCGGAGCGTTGAAAGGGTTGTGGAGCGAGGGCCACGGGGTTTGGATGTGGTAAGGGGAGATGGAGGTGCAGTTAGAGTCTTGTGGAGCAGGGTGTGGGTAGAGGGTAGCGTCGGGTATGCCCCGGATTGGGGGAGCGGAGCCTGCGGTAAACGGCCCGGCAGTTCCTTTTCTTGGGATTTTGGGGAGAGATTGGATGCGGTTGTGTTGCAGATGGATTGAGGCCTGCAGGAGTAAATGCGGGATGCCGTCTGTTGCGTCTTATATCTGAGGATGTTGTTGAGAATCCAAAAAGTTCAACATCAGCGCTGCACGATCGCAAGATCTCTTGGACGTTTCTTAATGAAGTCCAAGAGAAAGAAGACGTCGGCGGCTTTGTGGCTCTTGCTGGGCGATGCTTGGTTCCGTTGCCGAAAAGCCATCAAACACCGACATGAGTCGTGCAACACCCATGACGCCATACAGTGAGACCTAGGTCACGTGTGGTCCAACAGCATTCGAGCAGTGTGCCTGACGTTGAAAGTCTATTTGAAGGGTTCAACAATCGTTATGTATTGTTAGAAAGATGGTTCTACTCTGGTTATGCAATGTTCGCTCAAGGCCAATGGTATGCGCCTACCTCAATCCCATCGATCATATACGGCGTCTGCACATGTCTCATGCCCTGCGTCACTGCTCCTTCCCTGCCTCCATTCGCACTCATCTTGGCTAGAAATATATTCAAACTCTGTACTTCTCCTCCATCTACCTCTCGTATATCCCCAAGCGCTGCCATGAGTCCTAGTCAAGGTGAGCAACATCAACAAACAGGATCGGGCCAGCCGTTGGACATGTCCTCTTCAGCCGTTTGGGGTGAATCCCGTCTCTCTAAGCAACAGCATATCACCCTCGATCAAACTTCGCACACCTTCCTACCATCCTTCGGCACATGAACCCCATGGAACCCAAACGTAATAATGCCATCCACATGCGCCCGCCCCATCTCACTCATATCCCTCGCATCCAAACACAGCAGGTAACTCTTGCCCTTCGTCCCATCAAGCACCACAGACAGCAAAATCCCATCATCCTCCGCACTCCCGTCTGGGTTGGCGACAAAGATGGCTTCTCCAGGCGACTGCGCATGCTGCTCCCAGTGCGTCGCGGTACCCGTCTTGCTGTCGTACTTGACCAGCCCGTCCATGAACGCACTCTTGCCTCTTGCGGTCATACCGTAAGTGTAGCGGTGCGGTTCGGCGACGTACAGCGGGTTCATGGTCGGTAGCTCCGGCGCGTGTTCATAGGGGACTTCATACTCCTTGATGCCTTGCAACGGGTTGCTGCTCGGTTCGGAGGGTATCGCGGGTAAGCGATAGCGGCGCAGGGAGACGGCGGCTCTGCCTTCCTTCGAGTCCAGCCATTCCGGGATTCGTGGTGAAGTGGACATGAGACCGTCGTAGTAAAGTCGCTGCAGTGTATCCAGGGACGGGTACGCGCAGACTTCGGCGACGATGTCCGTTTTGGAAGGATCTTCCTCGGACGGTGCTTGCCACGCGTTGACGGTGTGGAAGGCGAAGAACGCTGGCGTTTCATAGGTTGCGACCAGACCCTTTCCATGCCTCCGGTCGACAACGTACCACCTGGCTGGTATGCTCGGGTCGAAGGGGTTGATAGCATCAATGATGTTTCGCTCCATGACGACTTTGATCCCGTTGAGGCCGAGGTGACTGTTCCAGATGCAGAGAATGACATAGTCCTGGGTTAAGAAGAACGAATGTAGATAGGCGGCGGGCGCTTGGAACTTGGCCAAGATGTCTGTTTTGCCGCTTTGAGCATTGACCCGGAAGATCCTGTACCAGGCCTTGGAGCCCATGCTGAGGTTGAAGTTGAAGACATCGCCAGTCTCAGGGTCCGATCTCGAGTGAGCAGCCGAGAGTTGTCCATTCAGCTCAGGATGAAGTACTGTTTGATGGGCAAGACCGATGGGCTCCAACGTTTCAGGGTCGATTTCCTGAAGGATGGGGCTGTCTGTCTTCGTATACAGCGAACGAATACCCGAAGCATGTCGTTCCGATGCTTTCGACTGGTCAAAGCCCGGGTAGTTGACCGACATAGTGACGCCAACGTTGACAGCGGAAACCTTCTCCTTCCGTATCAGCGGCGTGAAACTGGCCATGACCTTCTTGAAGTAGCTTTCACAAGGGTCCCTGCGCTGGCCGAAGCTGAAACCGTCGCGGTCACCGTTGGCTCGAATCTGTTCTATGAGCTCGTCCGTGGTGTAGCGTGAGTTGAAGGTAACACTGCAAGTCTTCTCGCCGTCTTTTGGCGGATCGATCTGGAATCTATGGACCATTGAGAGACCATCGAACCAGTGCTGGGTCGTGAAGACCCCCTTTGACGTCTCCACGTCGCGAGCGCCGGGTCCGGTTCGGTACAACACACCTGCAGCATATGAGGGGATGGTGCCCGTCACAGTAAGCTGAACAGGTTCTCGCTGCTCCGAATGGGATGTGAACTGGGATGCGAATGTCAGATGCAATGAACGCTACGAAGAGAGGAGGATGACCCACGCCTAGATCATTAGGCCAATCCTTATAGGGCTTGACTGCTGGCGCCACCATCGTTTCTGTTACAGCGCCCTGTACAATGCAGTAATACTTCTTCAAGGCGCCCAACCCAAAAGAAGTGCGTTAGGGGATTGTCTTGAGTGGTCGGGCAGGCAAGGAAGGGTATCTTGTGTGTGAAAAGGTCCAGAAAAGAGATGAGAAAGCTAAGCAGCTGTGAACGTATGTAACTGTAGAAGCAGCTGACGGAGGACCAAGTGCAGTGTGTACGCTTGGTTGTAGTAAGGAAACTGACAGGTTCAAGGAAGCCTCAAGCAAAATGCAGCGCGAGAAAGCTGATAGTATAGCTAAGGTGATGTGGAAGATGGATGAACCTTGCCGCCTTCCGTACGGTAGAAGGCGATTGGTGCGTCATCATCCTTGAAGTTCCTATCATGGCGCTATACCTACAATGGACAGACTAAGTCCATTCGAGCCCTTGGTTTTGCATGGCTCTTAAACCAAGAAGACCAATAAACCAAAATAATTGGTTCTCCGAATCGCAAAGAGGCTGTGCGTTGAAGGAATCCTCGGCCGTGTGGCACGGAACAGAGCCCGTCAACGCACGTTAGCCGGAGTCTTGGCATGCAAGATCGTAGATCTCAGGTCTGAGTCACGTGTCTCGGCTTTCACTGTTAGCCTCGGTATCTGCGGCTTCACTTTTCACCGACTTTAGCAAACAAAGGCCTTCAACTTCAACTTATCTACGTCCGTACCATCGCCATCTTCGCATTTCTGCTCAATTCCGTCTCCGAAACGTGAAGCACTTCGCAGTTCGGGTTGCTCTTAACACCCGTGGAGGGTCATGGGTGCTTGTGTCTGCTACGATGGCAAGTCACAGGCACCCAATGCATGACCGATTAAAGTATAGAACTGTTTACGAGTCTGTTATCTATCAACCACTTCTCAAGCTACACACCTGGTGCGACCTCTTAATTGACTTGACCGTACCGCAGGGCGAAGATGAAGCCAAATTTGATGAGCGCTCACCAATCACCACGGATGAGTAAGGTGCCAGTCCTTCTCCGCCTTGAGTCTCCTTTGCTTCTCTTCCTCCGTTTTGCGCTGGAACTCTATGCCACGGTACTGTCGTTGGACCGACTCCAAAACTTCAGCCCAGGACGGCGCAGATGAGGGCGAGCTAGTGCCACTCTGGTTGGAGACGTCCTGCATTGGTGGACGCGGCTTCCCGGAAGTCGGTGAAAGTGGCCCTGCATTGTCCGCACTCGTTGCTGAAGCAGGTTCAGACGTCGGCGACTCTTCCTTTGGAGGCGACCCGTCTTCGTTTGGAGGCGACTCTTCCTCCTTTAGCGGCGACTCATCTTGAACAACACCTTCCCTTCCGAAAGCGAGACTGTCCATCCTCAGCCGCTGCTCCTCCACGAGTGTCTCAAGTGTCGAAATCGTAGATTCATCCGCTCTACCCATAGGCAAGCCGGCGAAGGGGGACGATGCTGTTGAAAGAGATAAACGGCGACCTTCGTACGAGCCATCTGCACCGTAGCTTTCCAATGGCTGGTTCGCAAGCGGCTCGTCCACCGGCATCCTTTGTTCCCGCCAGTCCGAACGGATCCGCTTGTATTCTTTGTAGTCTTCCACTTCCTCTGCCGTAGGATGGCACTTGACGGCGTCAAAGGAGATCTGTTCTGGTATCCTCCGCAGATGGATGTCAAACGTGATTCGGCCGTTGACGGTGGTAACTGACCAACCAACCACATTGTGTCTATGCATCACATTAGCTGTTGCATAATTGGACCGCGTTATCGGCACTCACAACCCATCGTATCGCAGGCCGGCCCTAGGCGCATGCAGTGAGCGTAGCCTGTGTGATCTCAACACTCGTATGGGCTGTCTCGAGTCTGCTTCGGCCGACGACAAACGGTACCGACCTTTGTCGGTCGCATGGGTTCGGTAGGTGCATTGGTTTTCATGGCTGTCGATTTCGTCCGAGTCTGTCATGACAATCGCATATGCGCCAGTCTCATCTGCACATATGCCTCCATTCGAGTTGCTGAAATCGATGATACCTGCGTGGAAGGCGAACATTTCGTTGATCCACCACCTGTCTGGATCAGTATCCCTCAGATATCCAGACGGAAAGAGCTTGGCACCTACTGTCCCGGCGTGAATCCAATGTGGCCATGCTTGAGTGCCGCCAGGTGGTTTCTCATTATCGAGCCATCCGCTTGCCAGCGTGCCATCAGATCCTACCCTCACTCAGCAACCGCATATCCCGGTACAAGTGATGGACTCACCGCTCGAGTATGATCCTCCAGCTTGCAGATCCCATATAACCGACCGCCAGGCTCATACAGCAACGGCTTGATCTTGTGCAACGGCCCGAACATGGCGGTCCAGTTCTCAAGAATCGCATCGCAGCGGTCAACAAGCTTCCCCGGCCATCTGGTTCCCTGCCCTGCAACCTGCATGATAGCCCTGTGGATCCGGGAGAAGCGCAAGGTCTCGAGCGTCATGGGTAGCTGGCCGAGCTCACTGAAGAAGTCATGAGCGAGCAGGACTTCGTTGGCGTGGAGCGCATCGGGACCGTCGCGGGCTACGTCGACGTCGAGGACATCGCGGATGTAGCAGGCTTTGCGGCGGAGGCCTTCTTTCGACCAGTCGGCTTCGTCTCGGAGAGGCATGTCTGGTACTGAGGACGGCGGATTGTCTGCTGAGTCTGCGAAGATAGTTGGTAACGTCTTTCTGGTGGCAGCAGGCTGACCACGGCGCTGAAATGACTGGGATTGCGAAGACTTGGCTCTTCGATGTCAGTCTTTGCATACAAGATATGAGCTGTCAATCGAAAACAGAGGAAACTGAGCAATTACTGGAGGGTAGGAGAGTACTCACCATTGTTGACGGCCGTTACCACAATCCAAGCTGCGCGCCGCCAGTTCCTTCCCAGAACGCAGTTTGGACGTTTCGGAGGCAGGTCAAGTACATTGACACTTTCCATGTTTCTTAGCAGCTTCTTATTCTGCCCCTTACTGAGCTTTTTAGCTTTTGTTGGCGGTAAACGCAAGTTCGATTCACTTCTAACAGCTGTTCTGGGAGGACCCTCGATTGTTTATATTAACTCATGATAGCGAGAAGACAGCACTAACCTCGCGGAGCAAACACGATGCAACTACCCGTTCTCACTCAGTGTCGTTTGCTCGCGTGCAGATGGAAACACGGATGGGTCTCTGCAGTCGTTCGAGGAAACTGCGTCTAGCCCAGAAGTTTGCCCTAGTAACCTATCCGTCACTGGTACCACCTGGCACATTCGGAACGTTTGCAAACCTTCCATTGCACTTCCGTCACACAACGCTAAGCGTTTCTTTGTCTCACGTTCACGTAGCGCAAGCAATAGTGACGAACCGGCTTTGCGGCTACGTTGTGCAAGTTCTTCATCTCGTTCGTATACGAAGCTGCATGATCTGGGACGCTATCCTTAAACCACCTCATGCGACACGAACAGCCTCGCAAATCACATGCCTCCATAGCACTTTATCACGCGGTGATTCCACTGCCCTTACTCCCTATAGCTTGCTCCTGCCGCCCTGTCAACCCACATCCTCAGCTCTGCCATGTTCCCACTCACACAAGCCACACCTACCGACTGTGGAATCCAGCGACGGCATCGGTGAAGTACAGCTGCATCTCCTTAGCCAGCAGCTTCTCTTCCTGCACTGTCTTGACGAAGTTCTGGAAGGCTTCGGAGTTGGCGTGCTTTTGGGATGCGGAGTCGTCTTTGTATCTGGGTTTGTTCTTAGCTGGTGTTTCTGTGCGAAGGGAGTGAACGGCGGGAGGCGGGAGGCGGAAGGCTTACTTCTCGACGACGATGAACTCGGGGTTGTCGCCCTTGGACTTGTGCATTTGGTACATGAGGGTTTCGGGCTCGTGGGAGGTTACGTAGGAGCACATGCCCTTGAGGAGCTCGGCTACCTGTAGGGTGCAGAAATAATCAGCTCCATTGCACCCAGGATGTAGAGGGGAAGTTCGAGCAGGAGATAGAGTGCTGATAGCGACAAAGAGGGTGCTGACAGCTGGAAAAGCGCCTGGGGAGCTTGTAGAATGCTTACCCTGTCGACTTTGCCCTGGGCGGGAGTGATGACAGCGATGAGGTTGACTTCTGACATGTTGAGTGATGGTGATGTTGTTTCGAAGATCTGGAGAGTAGTAGAGGGTCAATTGAAGGTTTCCAGAAAGCTCAATAGCAGAAGAAGGGAGCTATATGCATTGATGCCGGTGATCGGCCTGATGGAAAAAACCCTCGGCATCTATCCACATGACAAGACTAGTAGGTGCAACAGTTTCATCACAGACTTCCTGAAACGGTGCTGTCATTGCCCCACTATGGAGGGGTCCGCGGGGTCATGGGCTGACTGCCTTACGGAAGCTAGAAGGGTGGTAGAAGCCTAAGGCATCAGACGGAACTACGGTAGGCGAGGTAGACGCGACGCGCTATGGTGCGCTTAAATTTTCGCGGTTCTTTAGCAACACTACAAATTTGTCAATCTCACCAGAGGACAAAGAAGACTTGGGGCACGCGCGTCTGATAGATGAACAAAGAGCTGTCATTTCTTTGGGAGGTCTATAGATGGAGCTCTTGATGACCTAATGGGTCAATGACGCTGGACACATGTGTTTGCACGCCTTGCGCACCGTTCAGTGATCATATCTTGAGTATCTACCGAGGCTTCTAGATTGCTTGTTAGCTTAGGAGGCGGATGGAACACTTACGAAGATGTCCATCACAGTGTTGTGACCATGGCTGGCGGCCTTTCTGGGCACGAAGGTGCCTGCAGTGATCCACTTCGGGAATGCTTCTCTGAACTGCTGGACTGCCACTTTTGTGGCACATCTATCCAGCAGGCCGGAGCAACAGGAGCTCGTCCGTGTCTTCTGCAATAGGTCAGCATGAAGGGTGTTTTCAAGCTTACATGGTGAGTTCTCTTCCCTTTCCTTAAGTGCTTCCTGTACGCTGTTTAGTCTGGCCTCATATGATGAGAACCTTGCAATATATCACAGACCTGTTCTGAACATACAATGTGGATAACTTGCTTGGAGACCTTCTGATTTGGCCTTCCCTCTCCTTGTTTATGGTGCAGTTCAGCTTTGCCGGACATACGCTGACCGACACGAGACTCTAGGATTGTTCCATTTGAGGATGGAGATCCCGTGATGTTGCACCTCTAGGCGAGTGTTAGCTTCGTCTATATGTCTGGATGGAATCACCTGAGAAGATACAATGTCATCTTTGCCTACGGAACAGTGTCCTGGTAGCCATGCAACTGACCCCAAAGTCGAATGACAGGTAGGTAGGCTGTGCGTCGAAGGACCGAAGGTGTTCTGGTTAACTCTGATCTCTACGAGGTGTTAACGTGTTCTTATATCTCGGGTCTTTGGTCTGTGTTCTTTGACCATGCTCAACTTCAACAATGCCGCCGATAATGTCATTGACCCGCTTTGAACCCCTTTGGTTCTTTGTATCCTTTGTCACATTGCTTTGATCCAAAAATACTCGACTTGAAACCCGACCCTCACAATGCTTCGTTATCAGTGCCTTGGGGTTGTGATTTATAATTTCAAGTCCCGTAGTAGGTTTAAGACGTCAGGCTCGCTTTCTCCACTCATTCCGTACCCTTGTGTTTCCTACATTTCCGTTTCTACAGCATAGCGATTTCCTTCTATCATCTCTCCTTTCCAGTTCTACAGCATCTTTACAGCGTTTCACAGCATCGTTATATCATGACTTCCCAGTTCCCCATTTCCAATCAGGTTGAGCAGAGCTCCCTCCCGGGGGCTGAATACCCAGCAACAGAGGAACACTTCGACTTCCTCGACGAGACACCGGATTTTGATATCGGCGTTGTAGCGAACCTAGACTTCTCTATGGAGGCCGATGGGAGTGCGCCGGAGTGGACCAATTGGGAGCTTGACGCTTCCTGGATGGTAGGTGGCGCACCTGCTAAGGACCCTTCCACCCCAGATTCAGCTATATCTCCTCGTACTCAACCTCTTGCAGGTTCTAGACAACACACCGCTGATGTAACTGAAGTACTCGAGGTCGGCAGGCCAATGTCTAGTGCACCCGCAGCAGAAGTCTCGCAATCAATGCCTGCCATATCGGGTCAGGCAGATAAGGGTAAGAACAGCGTTCCTAACAATGCTGAGGGTGAGGTAATTGTTCAGTATTCAGCCTTCACTGAACAACAGGCCATGCTATCGGAAGATGAAATTAGCTGGCTCACTGAAGCTATCAAAGAGGAGCTCCACGACGACAACACCGTTGACACGGTCACCCCTCAGCAACTCACCCTTGAACATGCGCCTGAGCCCATCACTACTACGCTAACCCAAGCGCAACAGAACCTAGCACTGACGGCGCCTATGGCAAGGTCAGAGACTTCATTCCCATTACCCCCCTTGGATATGGGTTCGAACTATGCAAGTCCTCCGGATCAGTATGGTGCACATATGGGCTATACAGCACCGCCCTTCGCAGGTGCTCCCGACAGCTATGCCAACTCTTATGCCGGCAACGGTCTGGACTACTACGGGCAGCTATACGCAGGTGGCTACCAATACCCCAATCCTATGTACAACGCGCCCTTACAGTCTTATGGCGGGATTGCAGGCTCCACTTTGCCATCCTCGACAATTGCACCTGTTGCATTTGCTGAGCCCTACAATGGCATGCCTTCGGAGTTTCAACATCAGACTGTTCCAGTCTACACTCCTGCTCCATTTGTACCGGTACCGACTCATAATGTCCCGATGCAGCCTTCCACTTCGACCCTCGCCGAACAATTTGGAATGAAGCCTCGCCCAACACAAATACAGCAACCACCTTTCCAATCCCCGAGCACCACAAAGAAAAGAGCGTCTCGAGACAAGAACGCGCAACCTGCGGAAGAGATTCGTAAGAGTTCGGTCTTTGAAGAAGCAGAAGAACTCGTGACTGAGACCATCAGAGAACAAAGAAAGCTCAAAGGAACTCCTGCGAATGAGGTGTACGGTCACGAAAAGCCTCGTCTGGACCCGAACCGACCCGGCCATCGCATCAACATCGTCACCAAAGGCAAGAACACGAGATCGAGCAAGGTCAACAACTACAACGCTCTCGACCACTATCACCTGCTTCAACATCCCCACGGGGACTGGTCCGTGAACGGATTCCACTTCAAGTACAACATGTACAACGAACTCACCGAGCCTACATTCACGGCGGAGCAGATGAAGTCGTTCATCTACAACCACCCGAACGCACCACATTGCAAGCTCACTCTGTGGATCCAGCGGACACCCTCCGACTCAGCCAAACGATATGGAGTGGAGAATCACTCGGCGCTGTGTCGCTTCCGCGAGTGCCCAGCACGGCGGTCGCAGAAAGGCACAATAGCTGTCGGCCACTTTCGCGTCGCCCTTGACGAGCTTTGGTGGTATTATGGCGAGAACGCAAACCCGTACTGGTGCTCGGGCTTTGTCCATCTGGACTGCATGGAGAAGTTCCTGGACTTTGCCGACATCTGCAAGCGCTTCAACGTCATGGTGGACAGCCGGCATCTCGTCAGTGAGCCAAAGCAGAGGTGGGCTGGCAGCCTGGGTAACTCCCCAGAAGGCCAGGAAGCTCAGCGATTCATCGAGATGTGTCGCAAGCGGACCGTTTACGAGAAGTGGCCTTACCCTAAGCATGATGGTACACGAAAACCTTACGAGAGCACCCTCAACTGCCACATGTGGGACAAGAAGATTGCCAATGAGCCAAAGGAGAAAAATGCGATACCGGTTGAACAGCTGTCAGACGGCAATTACCGGAAGCATCGAGGCAACCTTGAGATCTTCCTGAGGCGGACGCAGAGGGGCAACTTGATGCACAAGTCGACACCTAGCAGCCTGGGCAAGCGGGGACGTACGGACGAGGGCGATGAAGCCGAGCAGCCTCCACGTCGGCGATCGAGGGCCATCTCGACCGCACGTGGTAGTGTCTCCATGGCTTCTGGCAGAAGGGCATCGCAAGCCCTGGGTTTCTCACAAGTGCGACAGCCCGTCCCAATACTGCCGAACAGGAACCCGTCCATGTCTGGCCAGGTTGCCTACGGAAGCTCTGCACCTATGCAGCGAACACCATTCTCGCCCGCGCAGTCCACTGTAGCCATTCAGGATTACCGCAAGCCGAGCCTGCAATCTGCCAACTTCGTTACAGTATCGACTACGCCATCCTCCACACCATCCTTTACGCCTCGTCAGAGTCTGACTTGCCGCCGCTCTTCTCGCGAACCAAGCACGTCTCATCCTCGAGTAAACAGTTCCGTAGAGGTTGCTGAGATGGGTGAAGCAGAGATGGAAGCCTACCTTGTGGAGGACGACGATTACGACTCACTCTTTGAGGAGTAAGATGTTGCGAACTAATGGTGGAGACGGCAGCCGATCATAACTTGTTTGGAGTTTGGTATGGTGATTTGGTGGATGTAGTCATGCTGTAAGTCTCATAGTAGAGCAGGTAGGTCTGGAGCTGGTCTCCGACTTTCGTAGGTCCTTGCGGGTAGGTTTCATGTTTCTTAAGCCACAAGTACCGCTAAACATATTGAATACCAACATGAATATCCTAACATTATCCATACCCCTTGTCATGCCCTGTCACATGCCATGTACATACTAACCAGCTAAGCCAATCGAAGTGAGGAAGTTCGTATCATCGATGTAAGCGGGAAGACACCGATTGCAGACGGCCTTGATAGTATGTACCTGCTACTTGGGACGGGAAACATCCCATCCTTACCTGCAGTTGATTGGATCGGCCACCAGATCGGCTCGGTTGGCAACGGCAACGGACAGGCAGCGCTGCAGTCAAAGCGGCGTTAGGCTTAAAAGGAAATGTTGACTACCTGTTTCAACCTACCTTCAACGTCCTCTTCCTCATGATCATCCAGCGTTATGGCCGCTGTAGTGGGAAGATGATGGGCATTTGCCATCGTACACCGAGCCGAACGCATTACGCACAGTAATCTCTCTGGCGCTGTTCTCGTGACCTGTGTAGCATCGCATCCAGCCCAAGAATGCGTCTCGTGGTTGTCGTGTCAAGATATGGGCCAGAACATGTGCACAGGCGGAAACATCGTCAAGATATCCGATTCGCATGCCAGATTAGCACCGCGTTTGTATCACTGACCAGCAGCTCGCACGGAAATGCCAGGACCTGCGGGGTATCGCAGTACATGCACGCGGGGTCTTATCAAGCTGCACATGCAACGCCGCCAGATAACGTCCCAGCGCCGACGGTGACTTCAACGTCTGCAGGGTCGACTCTAATTCAAGACCATCTTTATTATTACCCCCAGATCTCGTACACCCCTTCCAGAACATCATTTTGCGCCCCGTCTCACCCTGTTAATCGCTCGAGTAATGGCTGAGACAGTCACCCTGAACTCGACGCCGCTACTCATCAGCGACCCTTGGCGATCGGCAGGACCCGGCGGCAATTCTACGAAAACCAATGGCAAGCAGCCCAGATACTTGGAGGAGACGTCTAAGCGCAGACAAGCGAAGAGCAGAAACGGTAAGGTTCCCCCTCGGCCCCAACCGCTGCATGCCTGTCTCAGAACAGCAATTGAGCAAGCGTTAACGTGTCGGTCAATCTAGGATGCTCTACTTGCAAAGCGAAGCGTATGAAATGCGATGAGACGAAGCCGGCTTGTCAGCAGTGCTTGCGCCGCAAGGTCAAGTGTGGAGGTTACAAGAAGGATCTTAGGTGGATACAGTTTGGCCAGCCTAGGAATGCGGGAGGGCAGGTAGACGATGGTTTGCTGCAACCTCTTCCATAAGGCATTGGGTATTATTGACGAGTTACAGACACCCAAGGTCTCGAGGAGGAGCAGGAGGCTCCGGGTCAGCCTGCGGACGCGCCGCAAGAACCCGCTGATGAGGAAGATGATACTACGCTGAACCGGACAAAGCAGAAGCCCACATTGCGGAGGTTGAGGAAGTCTCGCCCACCTTCCGCCGAACCTGCGCCGGTACCCTCGCCACCCATAGAAGAAGTGCTGCCGGTTGGCGAACCGGAGGAGCAAGACCCAGCAACTGCCATGGATATCACTGCCGAGAACATGTTCGAGGACTTCGACATCGACATGGACTTCTTCGATCCGACACAGCCGTTAGAGTTCACCGCTCAGTCGCAGCTTGCCCTCAATTTCTCACCCAAACCCGTCAATCTAGACTTCTTCGCCCTCGCTGCCGACAGGGAGCCAAGACCTCAGAAGCATCAACCGTCTCCGCACCTGTTCGACCTTCTGTTGCTGGACAATGACCCGGATTCGAACCTTCCAGGACCGTTTCATTGGCAGGGGGAGGATGACGGTCAGATATACGGGCCACTGCAGGATCCTATGACCGGCATTGGTGAAGCGCTTTCAGGCCCTCTAGAGGACTTCGACTCGAGGCAAAAGATCTCATTGGAGGCTTCGCCGCTATCTACGGCGTCGACGGGATCATCAGAAGCACACAACATGTACTCTATGTATCAGCAACCGGGAGTCGCGACGTGTACACCGGACATCATCAGGCACCTGTTCAAGCACCAGACGTGCAAGATCCTATCAATCAAAGATACACCGAGCGAGAACCCTTGGAGGAAATTGATATGGCCGTTAGCCAAGGAGTCGCCTACATTATACCGGGCATTCGCGGCGATGACTTGCCTGCATATGGGCAAGACCCAACCCCTGCTTCAGCTACAGGGCGTTGAACATCTCCGAAGTAGTACCAGGGCTTTGTCAGCCAATGCAAAGAGTGGAAAGATGCCTCTTGACGCAGCACTAGCGGCGACTCTGGCTCTAGGTTTCGCCGAGACATGGGATTTTCAGAAAACATCCACTGGTATCCAATACATCAAGGACGCACGACCTCTACTCCAACAAGCTATTATCAAGCACAAGACTACGAGGCTCTCCAATGCTGAACTGGCACGTCTCATCTTCCTGGCCAACACATGGATGTACATGGACGTCATTGCCCGGCTGACGTCAACTGACAACATCTCAAACGACTCAGAGCTCATCGCAGCTTGCAGCGCTCTCAGCCTCGGATTCCGAGAGCAACCCATTGACACTCTCATGGGCTGCGCACACACTCTGTTCCCAACCCTAGGCCGAGTAGCGGATCTAGTGGCCAAAGTCCGCCGACGAGAAGCCAAGCGCAACTCTCCCGTCATCATCGCCCAAGCCTCCGAGCTAAAGCGCGCCGTTGAGAACTGGGCTCCCCCAATCGACATGGAGAAGCTCCAGAACCCTACTTCTGATATCTCCGACTCCGTCCAAACCGCCGAAGCCTACCGCTGGGCTACCCTGATCCTCCTCCGCCAGGCAGTGCCCGAACTCCCCTGCCTGCTGTCCTTCTGGGATATTGCAGAGAAGATCATGATCTACCTTGCTACTATCCCACTGACTTCACGGACTATTATCGTGCACATATTCCCCCTGCTAGCGGCGGGGTGCGAAGCGGTAGAGGACGAAGACAGGCAGTGGATCCGCGACCGGTGGGACCAAATGTCCGAGCGCATGATCACAGGCATTCTCGACCGCTGCAAGGAAGTCACAGAGGAAGCCTGGCGCCGACGCGACGAATTCGAAAACAGCCGTTGCGCCTTCTGCATGAAGCCAAGGTATATCCGACAGTCTTCCTCGCCGTCCGCACCCTTGGAGGCAACTTTCGACATCATGCAGGACAGCCTCAATGCTGCGGGTCCGGGTGCGGAAGGCGGGAATGCGAGCTTCTCGAGCTGCAAGTGCGGGTCCGGCGGCGGGGGCACGAGCAGTCCGGGGTCGAGCTTGGTGTCGGACTTTCCGGAGAGTGTGGCGTTTAAGAAGGGGGCGGATCCGTTGACGAGGAGTGGGTATATGGAGTATACGGTCAAGGGGAAGCTGCATTGGTTGGGGATTATGAGGGAGTGGAATTGGGAAGGTGAGTCTTGACAGCCCGTCTTGCAGATCGATCGAGAAGGTTGTATAGCTGACACAGTGTAGTGATGCTTGGCTAGAGGAGTTTGCCTCAATCTAGTACCCTGATATGGCGTTGCTGGTAGCGTTGCTCTGACCCTTCACCTTTACTTCGGAGTTTGTCATGTGTTAGGAAGGAGTTGGTAATGAATACGAATAGCGAGGGTATCTAACTGTTCAATACATAGACGAGATTGCTAAAACTATAGCTTGCAGAATGAGAAACCATCGGGTTGAAGTTGACTCTACAAGACCGCTCATACGTCCACTTTTCGTTGCGTCTTCGGCCTATCCGGAGGAAAGCAAGCGTCGAGCTCCAGAGATCCTCCCAAAGCCCCAGCGGAGGGTCGATGCTGGCTTCGTAGGCGTCGATAACAGGCTTGTCCCATACAAGATCCGCCTCCTCGGGCTTCACGAACTTCGTCCTCTTTACCACCTTCCAGCCGATAAAGGCTACAATACAGAAGATGATCATGGTGTAGTACGTGAAGAAGTTTGCGACGTTCCAGGAACCGGGTAAGAAGACGGTGTACCCTTGGACGAAGACTGTGATGGTGACGAAGATGAGGCCGAACCAGTTGATGTAGGGTTGACCCCAGCCTGAGATTTTATTAGCTTACTCTACTGAACAGCATGCGTTGTTGCTTACCTCGATATGGTAGAGTTCTTCGATCAATGCCCTGCGCTTTCAACGCTCGGTAGAAGAACAGATACGTTGTTCCCATGATGACATAGTTCAGCACCTGCGAGGCCGTCACTAGATTCACCAGCCACCTGATTGCCTGCGCAGAGCCGCTGTCGACCTGCAAGAAGCTCAGGAATGGAGAGATCATGGTGATGGCAAAGCACCAGTACGGGATGCCCTGTCGTGTGGTCGCTTGCAGGAACTTTGGTGCTTGGCCAGCGAGGGAGAGACTGTACAGAGAGCGGGTGGCCATGAAGCAGTAAGTGTTGCCGGCGGAGAAGATGCTGGTTACGAGCAGTGCGTTGACGAGGTGAGGCAGGCCGTCGACGCCCATGTTCTGCATGGCGATGACGTACGGTGAAGAGGCTCCACTGGCGCTGCCTTCTGTGTTGAGGATGTTGATGAGCGTGGGGTCGTTGTACGGAAGCAGGATGCCGACGCAGAGGGACCCGAGGATGAAGAACGCTCCGAACCGCCAGTACACCGTCTTGAACGCCTGCTTGATAGTGACGCGAGGATAGACCGCCTCTCCAGAAACCATGGCGATATACTCCGGCCCACACACCGTAAACGCCGCCACGAAGAACGCCCCCAGAAACCCCTCAAACCGTCCCAACGCCCCCGTAGTAATACTCTCCGCAAACGCCCCCGGCGTCCTCCAATTCCGAAACCCATACGCATCCCCCCTCGGATTGCCCCCCACCATCGTCACAAACGTAAAACAGTACAGCACCAACATCAGCAGCACCTTCCCCGAGCTCAGCCAAAACTCCGCCTCCCCATACCACCTGACCGCAAACACATTGATGACCCCGTACAGCACGATGCATCCCAGACAAACAGCCCACACGGGGATATCATCCCGCCAAAAGGTCAGCACAAGCGTCAACGCGCTAATCTCAACTGGCACCAGAATCGCCTCGTACAAGGAAGAAATTCCACCCGGCGACGAACCCAAACGCGTCGTCGACCCACTTCCCCGCGTACCGGATAAAAGATCCGCTGACGGGCATGTACACGCTCATCTCCGCCAGCCCGCTGTTGATGCTCGCGATGACGCAGCTGTAGAAGACGAAGCCGAGGAAGAGGCTGCCGGGGCCGCCGGCGAGGAGGCCCCAGCCGATGGAGACGAAGAGGGCGGTGCCGATGCTGCCGCCGATGGCGATCCATTGGATTTGGCGGTTGGTGAGGGAGCGGTGGAGGGAGTCGACGCTTTGGACGTGGCCGGTTGTGGTGGAGTGGGAGTGGGTGAGGGAGAGGGAGGGGGGGCGGTCGTAGGTGGAGGGGTAGTCTTTGATTTCTTTGGTTGAGGTCATCTTGAGGGTCTCAGAAGCGACTCAGGACGTTGAGGAGGAGATGATGAAGTCTTAGAGACGCGCCTTAGGGTGATACAGTGGGGACGTGGTTGTTATATGCTGTTCTTCCCCACACAGGACTCGTGTCCCTAGCCCACTGCGATGCACGCTGACAATCTGAACCCATCCCCATCACCACTCATCTGTATGCGCGTCCAGATCCAGACTCCCTCCACAAAGCAAACACCCACCACCATGCAGCACCAGACCTCGTACTTCGGAGCCGCATCCGGCAAGGACCAACCCCCGAGCCGTCCAATAACCCCGTACTATCCTACTTCTTCAGGTAATCACGCATGAGATCTTGTCTTCAGCTTCCCTGTTCTCGAACCTTTCAGTCACCTCGGGCCAAGAGATACGAGAGCTGAATGGTGGTCCCTGGATCTTATCGAAACCCTCGGTTATGCCAAGAGTGTGGGGAAGCGAGTGTGGCTATTGGTGGAGCTTGTACACGCGATAACTGTATTTGAACTTTAGCTTTGGTTGACGCGCATCGTTCATGCAAGGACAGTGAGGGAATGGCGCATGGACCGGAGATAGATGGTTCGATTGATGCTTGCTATCTGGACGCAGCTCGGAGACCCCGTTATCATCACACACGAGTTGTGCAGTTGCTTTTCCGCGAATTGCGTGGCAAGCTTGGTGATGGTCAGGATCAATGGGAGCTAAGAGATAAGTAAGTAGACTAACCTATAATGTGGTATAGTCCAAATCAATGCCAGGAGATGACTGAGAGGAGTCCCTGGGCATCCCTTGGAAGTTTGCCTCTGAGATACTGTGTAGTTTTTTCTGGAATTCGAGGGGCAGTGATTCGTGGAGTTTGCTCAAGCATTGGTACAGGCATTCTCGAACAGGGTTATCAGTTGATCGTACATCATCACACTATTAGTAGAAATGAAACCACCGACAGTAGCAAATCCCAAACTACCCGCTGGCAGGGAATACTGCATCGTCCCTAATGTACCTCCTCCACGATAATCTCCCTGTTGGTGCGCTGAAGCCAATCCTCCTGTAGCTGGAGGAACTCTTTGATCTTCGCAGCATCAGTTGGCTTCCCTTCCGCATGCTGTTCCTCCAGCAGCCCAAGCATACCCTTCAAACGCTCCTGTAGAACCTGGATTCTGTACTGGGTCCACTGGAAGTACAGCTCACTGTGCTCCGTAATCGGTCTGATGGTGGTAAGCACCGAATCGTCCGGGACAAAAGGGTCTTGCGGTCGGAAGGCAGTCACCATGGTGATGCGCTCAGTTCCACCAACGGCAGCCAGGGCTTGGTGATTAAGAATCCTGCCTTGGAGCACTACACCGCATCCCTGCAGCTGTTAGTAACTGAATTGTGAGAGCCGAGCAACTGCAAAACTTACCATCTGTGGACCCCTTACTTTGATGATGTCGCCAGTGCCAGTCTTGATAGCAGTCTCCCCACCAACCATGTTAGAAGCATCACTCATCATTACAACGCACACGAAAGGATAGCTGTCGTGATGCCATTTGGTGACGGGAAGCTCTTCATTTGTATCAGCGACCTTGACAGGGTTGTCGCTGTCTTGCACCGAGACGTTGATGTTGCCAATCTCGATGTCAATGACTGGGATTAAGTCGACACCAGCAATCTTGGAGATGATAGCTAGAGTCTGGGGGTTGTTCCAAGCATCGTACATGAACGGAGCGTACCTTCAATTCGGTTAGCCAGGGCTTAACGCACTACGACTGAAGCATTAAGTGGAATTGAGCTCTCTTACTTTGGGGAGTAGCCTCGCAGCTGGCAGCCTGCAAACTCCGTGCTGTACATGCAGTTCTCCCACACATCGTTGGTGAGAATCTCGCTTCTCATGATACGGATGGCCTCCTCACTGAAGAGTGGGAAGGGGTCAGAGACGGCGATAGGCGAGATGCCTGCATCTTCTGGATATCCGACATCCTTGAGCGACTTCGTCTGCGGATACTCGCTGAATGACAGGTGATGCTGGGGCTTGAACACTGCAGACGTAGCTGGGTTGAATGGCCTAAGCCCCTCCCTGAGGATTGCTCTCGGTTTCGGGTTGTGAACAGGTACTGCCACAGTGACTTCGGCCATTGTTCCGCTTGATCTTTGGTGTCTTGTGAGGGCGATAACTTAACAGCTCTGAGGATTGAGTAGCCTTTCTGACCAGGCATTGTCGTTCTTTTAACCCCTTACCCACATGATAGCATCTGACAAACCCCTTTACACATGAAGTCATGAGGGCTGCACGTGTCTACATCATACGAAGACCTGAGGGCTACACATGCCTCCATCACTACCTGACGCACTCAACATACCTGCCTGCTATCACGATGCCCAGCAGTAGCATTTCCCAATCTGTGCTCAATGCTCCCGGATCAGGCTTAGTGTGCTTCGGCTTCGCCACCATTGGCGCACACCAATTGCGCGGAGATCTCCGCCGTGCTAGATTGCCGAATTAGGAAGAATAGTCCCCACATGTCTTATCAGCTGAAGTCCATTGTGACAGCAGGAATCTACTACAACTAGCACTATTTTGCGCTGAGGACTCTTGCACCAAGGAGATGAGGATATGACGAAGATTGCAATGATGGCTCATAGTCGGTTGTCCAAGGCAGGAGTGCGAACTATGAGCTCTGGCTTAGGAACAGAGACATGAATTTGACGAAGTATCACAACGACTTGCGATACATTGAAAAGAACCTTGTTGTTCCCATAGAATTAAAAGAACTTGCCTTCGAACATCGTTGTCCCATCTACAAGTGCTACAGTCAGCCCAAGAAGCGCAACAGACATGGCTATCACGATACCTGCACCGCCTCAGCCCATTGACCCATCTTACAAGCCGAGTGTGTCCATCACCAAGATTTCCGCGAATGCGCCCATTGAAGACATACTGAATATAATTGAGCGCGATGGTGGCGTGATCCTAACAGAGTTCGCTACTCCTGAGGAGCTGGCCGCCATCGACAGAGATGTGGAAGCCTCACGGGCAGCGACTCGGACCACTGAGCAGAGTGCCCTACACATCATCCCCAAAGAGACCCTGGCAGTCGCAGGCCTGGTCGGCAAATCTCCGACTGCGGCAGACATGTGCGAGAAACCCGTGCTGGAGCAAATCCGTACGAGCATACTTCGGGAGCGATTCAGTGTCATCCGAGAGGAGTTCATCGAGGAGCACACAATCGATCCTCTCCTGAGCATCAGTATGACCTTCTACATCGGTTACGGCGCCCCTCGTCAGAGACTGCATAGAGACGATAACACCCATGGTACGAGACATGGAGGGAAGTTCGACTTGAAGAAAGCCGGCCAATTCGCGTGCTTAATCGCCGGGTCCAAGACTACTCGCGAGAATGGTGCCACCATGTTCGTTCCGGGCTCCCATAAGTGGGATGATGAACGTCGTCCTCGCTTGGATGAAATTTGCTTTGGCGGTGAGTTGATGAAATGTCCATACGTGTTAGAGATTGCACCTGCTAATACCGGCCGCATAGAGATGGAGCCAGGCTCAGCACTCATCTTCCTGGCGGCATGCTACCACGGCGGTGGCCACAACTCAGTCCCAGGGGAGGTCCGCAAAGTCCACGGGTTGTTCTTTGTCCGAGGTACGATGCGTACAGAGGAGAACCAGTTTCTCGCAGTGCCCCGAAGCAAGGTGTTGATGATGAGTCCGAAGATGCTTTCCCTCCTTGGGTACACAAAGCCATCTACTGTCTTGGGCATTGTCGAAAACGAGGATCCGACTCTGAACCTTAGAGAAGTTCTGTCCAATGCATGCGCGTGATGAGATAGGAAAACCAAGATTGATACAGACACATGTTCGTACTTGACAGAGAAGATAGCTTACCCTAGACAATGAAAAGAAGGAATCCTTCTTCGGCTAATGTGCAACTGAAGAGACATCCTGTGAGAGATATCCACCAATGAGAGATTGCCTCTAAGAAAGAGACTACCTTTGATTGCAAGTTGTAGGAAGGGTTGCGAAGTGCGCCCACACGAAGTCTGACACAACGCTTTTGCGGAAGACAACGAGCAGCCGATGAGACCAAATGACGCCGCATGAAGCCGTATCTATTCCGGACTCACATATAGCGAAGACGGGAACACCTCCCCTTTCCCAGCGTCATACATACCCTCACCAATCTTCTTCCACCCCAGTTTCTCATACAGCCGTATAGCCGCAACATCCTTATCCACAACATCTAAAACCAACCTCTTCCCCTCCTCCTTCGCCCACCGCATCACAACCAATATCAACTGTCTCCCAACCCCCTTCCCCCGCACACACTGATCCACAAACAGCCGGCCCAACACCGCAATCTCATCGTGAACACCGCCGGCAGCAACATGCGCCGCAACAGCAGCGGTATAAGCGCTCGGCGCCGTGACGAGGCCCTGGCCTACGATTCGGTCGCCGGAGAGGACGGTCCAAGCTTGGAGGATCCCGGGTGGGCAGAGGAAAGGGACTGCGTTTGAAGCACCTTCGACTGGGTAGCCGTCGGAGAGGTAGACGGAGGCTAGGACTTGGACGAGGGCGGGGAGGTCGTCTGGTTGGCGCGGGCGGATGGAGATGGTTGCCATTGGTGAGGCTGTGAAGTCGATGGCGGCCAGGTTAACAGGGGAAGATAGATTTGGGGGCGTTAGATAATGGTGTGGGTTGTTTCCGTTGCTGTGGATGTATGGAGAGCGAATCTTTCGCTCAGATGAACGCTGCGATATCAATCGAAGCTGCAACACAGCTCAAGTACTTCGGATTTTTGCATATATCATCGTGGGCGCAATGAAAGTGAGTCATCTTTTGATGTTCATCGCCCGGTTGGTTAGCGTAAATCTAATGTGCGTTTTGTTGATGAGGATATGGAGCGCATGTTTGGATGCCCTTGCCGGCTTGCAGATGATCCGCTCCCGAGGACCAACACATAGCTCACCTATCACCGCTTAGGGGCACTTCGCATCATATAGTGCAGTGCTTCGTCCTAGTCCAAGTCCTTTTGATCCGCCTCAGTGACTTGCATGGTTGACGCGAGCAAAACCGCACTTGGCCCGGGGGAGGCGATGCCCGTCAATACCAAGCTTGAACGCATGTAGGTTTGCCGTTAACGATGGACAAGAATGGTGATCTGTTCGTACTACGTCTTGCAAAGTGGTGGCGAGTGGGAAAGGACCGATAGTGACCTTGACTGCTGTGTTTACGCTTCAGATTCGTCTATGCGCCAACGCAGATGACGTATGAGGGCATTGTAGTATCATAACTATCGTCTTGAAATATTGGCTAGGTATTGATGGATGTAAGCTCAATTGTAGTAGTTGGTTGACAACCCAGAAATCACAATCTAGCCGCCGGGCGAAGTGATCTAGCTATGGCTGCTCCTGCCCAGCAGTCATGTGCTACACACGGCAATTGGGTAGGGAAGGGATTGGGTCATGTGCTGAGTGCAAACTGGAGCATCACCATGTTCAGATCAACAGCGCACCAAGGAGGGATGAAAGTCGACATTCCCGCAACGACAAAATGTCACGTCTTCTATCTATGTAAGCTATCTGTTTGTGAAACTAGCCCAGCCAATCTACCCAGCTAGGCTTGAAGGTCCCAGTCGAGTCATATCTGAACACAAACACAACAATAGGACAGAGGAGACTGCCGAGAAGCGCAGCATACCAGACCAACGACTGAACACGCTCGAATATGGACAAGTCGTCTACTGTAATAATGACTGTTAGAAAGGCGAAAGTAAGAGTAAATGCCATCGGACCTGACACTTTCATAAATACTGCGGACAGCTTAGGCCCTGAGAGCCATTCCATGATGAGGATATCTTCAAAAAAGATGAGGTAGACAAAGATAGGACCTGCACAACAATGGACGCGAAATATCGACCTTGTTAGGTCCGCCCAGAGGCAGAAGACGGTGACAACAAGTACGACTT
Organism: Floridaphiala radiotolerans; assembly: GCA_022813185.1. Classification (NCBI taxonomy): domain Eukaryota; kingdom Fungi; phylum Ascomycota; class Dothideomycetes; genus Floridaphiala; species Floridaphiala radiotolerans. Next base: position 56,160 of record JAKLMZ010000039.1, on the reverse strand, counting down.
GAAGCAGTAGAACGGAGACCATATCGAAGTGCATCAAACTATTGTATTTAATGATTTGATAGAAAGACGCATGAGCGAAAACGCCGAACCATGACGATATCCTTCTGAATGACTCCCACTTTAGCGTGTTGGCGGTTTCAGTCTGAGATAGCATGTTGGTTGCATGTCGAGTGTACGCACACAACAAGAACAGCTCTAGCACAATCCACGATCCGACGTACATCCCTCCAATGGCTTGAACCCAGGGAACGCCTCGGAAGGAGAACAGCTTCACGGCGGGCGGCAATGCGCTAAGGACGAATAAGGTGTAACGGATGAGGTTGCTCTTCTCCAGTGCCGAAAGGTTGTCTTCCCCTGTGGCATCTGCATCAGGATTATCGAATCTGAAGCGACAGATGCGTGCAGCGGCGCATAGAGGACACTCCAAATGCCAGATCATGTGCCGCGTCCAGATAATCAGAACACCGAGAGCATCCACGGCACAGAACACCGGCGAACTGCGGACGAGGAAACGGTGTTTGGTAGGGAAGTAGCAAGTTTTGCCGGTAGGCTGCGTCATTGAGTTGAGCGCCAAAGCGAGGAGGATGAAGTATAGAGTCGGCCATTTGACTTCAGATGCCGTAGGGTCTGGTGCTGATACACCGATAGCGATCGGTGAGGATGGTGGTGGCATGTCACGAAACTTGCAAGGTGGTATGGAAAAGTGCGATCTATTGGAACGTGGAAGATTTTGATATTCTGAACCATGCCTGAAGTTGTGGAAAGATTCAGAACCTTGGGATCAGAAGAAGTCTAAATGTTAACCTCGCCTTGCCAAGACCTCAGCCTTGTGTAGGCACAGCCTCAATGGTACGTACCTTGCTGCAAGCCAAGAAGCTGGCTTGCAGATAGAAATGAATCACAATCTCAAAGATCAATTCGATGAGGTTAGTAGATTTGGCGCCCACAAAGCAGAGTAGGGATAGACCAAATGCAATTGATATGCTAGCAATAACACCATAAAAAGACTGGATCTTTCGAGACATAAGGCAACAAAACCACCTCAGCTGAGGTAATCCTTCTCGGAAGGCTGTTACGTGCGAGTATCACTACCGTGAAAGGAGATACTGGCTACTAATGAGGCGTATTCTTGATCATGCAGATTCCGTACTATGGCTTTCGGGACAGTGAAGACCACTAAAGAGCATTATATACCATGGGACATGGTATGGCTAAGGGGTTTACAACCAACTCTGCACTTACAGAGGATATGGCTAAAGTATGGAACTTTTGCCCAACATCTAACAAAGAGAGTACGAAAACGAAATCGATCACCTGCATGCTGACAAGCAGCTTCGCCGTCAAGGAGCGCTTGTGGGTGGCTGCTCAGATCAACGATTGACACACGTTCGAGTGATCAAAATCGGCCCAGAGAGGGCAGTCCCTAGCAAAGCTGTTACGGTTGCGACCAGTTCAGGGGACGCGAGCCGTTTGGAAGAAATGGAAGGGGGTTAGAAAGAAACAGACGCGCTACAATGAGTTCGTCCACTTGCAATCTTGCAAACACCACAAAAGACGTCCATAAAGAGGTTCAGGCAACAGAAAGTACGCTGCCGATAGCGGTGCGGAAGATGAAGATGTTCAAGTATAAGTCGGACATGCCTGGAGTTCATTCCTCCGCCTGCTGCTTTCGCCGACTCGCGGGTTGCTTGTGAATAGTGACAGCGTCGACGGGATGCAGGAGCAGTTCGTACGCTCGATGCCCAGCTAATAATTCATTTGAAGCACACGTCCGGTTCCGACTCCGCTAAAGGACAACAGCACCCATCTGAAGCCAGTTCGTGCCACACTTACAAGGAATTACGGTGTAGGAGCTCTGCGCTGAACGGATCGAGACCAGCATGGTTGACGAAAGGTTGTTGAGAGCTACGTTGAAGTAGGCGCCTGGGCATACTAGTTTGACATTCAGCATGCAAGCCTATCCAGATCTCACCATATCAACCAGCAGAACTCGGCGATGGGACTGGAGTGGTACGGACGATGACCCTACGTCCAGCTCGAGGGTCATCGAGGCCATCGAGGCAGCGCCGTAAACAAACAGCGAGAGTGAAGGCGGCTACCACAAAGCCTCTCTACTCCGTATGTCTGGCGCTTATTCGCGAATATGGATCGAGGGTTTCTTCCTCACCGTGGACGGCGAAGGCACAGGAAGAAGGCATTGCAGCACCGCTGCGGCTCATGGCGATGCCGTTGTGGTCCTGGCCCACTTCTGGTGAGCTGTGATATTGAGGCAAGCTCTTCGTTATTATACCCGGACCGCTAAGACATTGAGGGGGTCCTAAGAGCGCTCATGTTGGCTTGGACCGCGTTGCGTAAAGTGGCTTGGCATAACGTTGCCTGCATTCGATTCGCCTGCTGAAGCCAGAAGTAAATGCATGTAGACAGCGAAGCGCGAAGGAAGACCAGACTCAACACCTGTCGTGATACATGGCGGACTTCATTTCTGGACAGCGACCGATGCCGCCGGCCAGAGTGTAGGTTCAAGTGCTGGCGAAGAATGTAGGAAAAAAACACCTCTTCATAACCTCCAACACGGTTGAGGTCCCTTCCTGTTGCCATCCGAACCTTGACGGGTACTGCTGGAAGGAAGGGAGCGGAGAAGGGCCCTCTATCCGGTTTGCTAGTGGCTGGCGGCTTGCTATCGTCAGCAGAGGGAGGCAGGACGAGCCGTGTCGTCAGTTAGCCTATGCCACATTAGGGCCGTTCTCCACGGCTCCATGCCAGCTTTCTTCGACTGTGGTCGTAGCACAGGTCACACCTGCGGAGGGCACCAACTGCAACTTGGCCTCAACGGAAAGGCCCGCGACAGCAAGAACTGACGAAGCGCGCCGACTTGTTCAACTGGTAGCGGCAGTCAACCGCAAGATGGCTGAGGGGCCGCTGCATTGTTCGTATTCTTCCCACGCCGAATCTTAATGGTGTTGGCAGAATGCGCTGGTCAGTGCCCTGCTGCCGTGTGCAACTACGGAGATGTTGGAAGGACCGGGCAAGGAGCGCTGGAGGACATTCTTGTTCTGTCCAAGTGTTCTGAAATTGCGGGTTGAATTGATTATCCTGATATGATAAGTCGAAGCCACACAACCCTCATCTCAAGCCAGCCACTGCAGGCAGGGTGAACAGACACGGCACATTTGCTAGCAAGCTGTGCCGTCCGGGAAGTCTAATTGGCTTGCTTCTAGAAACAATGTCCCGAAACGTGGTCAATGGCCTGATTATCCATGCGGACCGCATGCAGTGTTCGCGCCCCCGGAAGCAGGGAGAAGCACACGAAACACTTTCGTGCTTTACACTTCGCCCAATGGTACTTGCGAAAGAGGCCAGGAAAAGCGTATAGTTACCAGTCCGCCACATACTGCGCAGGAATGACCCGCTAAAAGCGGAGGACTGCCAAGTCTACAATTGCAGCATGTGCGAGAAAGATTGTTGCCAAGTGTGCAAGTGCAAATGATGTTCGCAAATATACTTGCGGCAGACAGGAATCCTTCATACCGGCATGACGAAGTAATTGTAACTTGAGAACTACGCAGAACGATAAACGTTTCCGGGGCGGATGAAAGTTACACTTGCCAAGGATATGTTCGAGAGCTTGGAATCCAAGACAGAGCTCCGCTTGGAGAAAGAATGACCGTGGAGGTTGACGATTTGGAGGCTGAGTGCTCCATTATGGATGAATCGAAGAAGTAAAGATTGCCATGTAAGCCCAGTCAGGCAACGTATCCGCAGATTCCTCATCAAACCTTAAATGAGGATTCGGAGCTCGAGCGGCCAGTCATGGCATACACAGCGGAAGGGGGAAGTTGTAATCAGGTCCGATGGTTTCGATACAGGTACCATCCACACGACAGCGTGGTGACCCGGCGTCACAGCGACCGCTGAAGGGTTAGCAGTTCGTAAAGTAAGCGTTAGTCATGTCCCAGCAGCGTCAAGTCCTTGTTGTAGTCATGGCAACGTCCATATCCGCCGCGGTCGGGGTGGAACCAGCACCAGATCGCCTCACGGAACGGACGGCCGCCGAAGCCGCAGTGTCAATGCATCCTTAACAAGATGAGATGGTCCCCAAATCTGGGCTTCGATGATGGTCAGTGTGGTTCCTTGTGCTGAGGTTGTGGAGATTGCAACTGCCGAGGATCGGAGGAGGTGGGGAAATGAGGTCGTTGTTGAACTATTTCCTGGATGCCTTGGACATGAATGAGACGAATTTACCATCATCCAGCATAGAGAAAGTTTCAGTAGATTTGGAATCACTTGTGTAGCACTGGGAATCTGACCGCAGTTCCGTCATGAATAACGGCGGATTGCTTGACCCTGAAGGTAAATTGCTGGCGAACGTACGCTATTGGCACACGTGACGATCCGGCAGTAGATCACCTAGCATCACGACGGTTAGTATCTGAGCACCGGCGATCCTCTCTGGCGGCAGTTGCTGCGAATGCGAGTCAGCGCGTTGAACCTTGCAATATTACCAGTCGTTGTGCTTCAAACCTGCACTACTGGGCTAACGTATCCCAGCTTGGGGGCCGTGGAGTTGGTGAATAGATGTATTGAGATTACGACAAGAGACTAGAGCCTCCCGCTGTGATGTCCGAAGGCCGACATGATTCCTTTTAGAAGAGAAAAAAATGGCACTGGCTAGTGTACCATTATTGATGACGAGAACTGCTGGAAGAGCAGTATGTTTGCACTTCATTATTGTTCTTGAAGTGGAGAATTGTACTTTATCAGCAATACCAACGGACAAGGGCCGGTCGAGTTCCCTGTTCCTGTCTGTCGGAGTCACCGACGTTCAGCGCACGCCCTGAACAATAGCCTTTACCTGACAAATGTGACAGGAGATGTTGGTGCTCGTTGTCGTCACGGACGATCATTGCTGATCTCCTCACAAAAACGCTCATTATTATCGAAGCTCAGACAGAACCCCTCCATTTTAGGATGTCTCGGTCGCAGCGGAAGAGAGCGGTCGACATCAGACCGGATGGAAGGGGTAAAGCGTAGTGCATCAGGACCCCTGGACTGATCCAAATCCATTCGAGCGCGCGGACACCCTGCTATGCCGAACCTCGCTGCTGGAACCTCGAATTTAGGCAGTTTGCGACTCGTTCTTTCTCAACCCTCCTCCAGCTCTTGGTTAAGTTGATCACCTTGAGTCCAGGCGGTCAAGTCTACTTATCCTTGTCCTTGCAGGGCTGCGCAGCGAGGAAGTAATGGCAATCATACGGGGCGTCAGTAAGATTCGAGAATCTTGCAGGGAACAATCACTTCTGCAGCTCGTGTCAGCCACAACGGCATCCGAGACGAAGCAGGCAAAGGGAATCTGTGACAAGGCAGGGCTAGACAAGCGCGGCAAGGCGGATCTTGCTGCAGGAACCGCGATGAGTTAGATATGAACACTGGGGCTAGACGTTACCAGGACCGAGGACAAGCGAGCCCGATCGAGCGGACGCCGCATAGAAATGGATGGTAAGTGACACATTGCTTTTCAATCGGTGGCATTGGAGGGAACATGCTCCTCCGAGACGTAGTGCTGATCATACGAGAGACCAATGTGTTTCGCGCACATGTGATGCTCAGCAAGTGTAGTGGGAAGCACAAGTCCTTCAAGGCCAACTTCGTCTCGTACGCACAGTTGTTTGGAGCACAGATAGCTCCTAGCACCAACCAATCTCATCACATCATGGAAAACCAAGGTGTTCTAGCATATCAGTCCCATGCTTAAGCGCGAAAGCCATTCCCTTGGAGGTACCTCTTCTCCAAGGAAATCTGCTGCCGCCAAACCTGCATTCTTCATTAGCCCTGCATTGCCAAGTCCTCATGGTCGATGTTACGAGCGCTTCACATCAGCCACGAAATCTCAATAAACTCCTCGGCTTGGTTCTTGCTTGGTGCGAAGATAGTATGTAGTAGTGCTAGCAACGTTCTTTTGGACATGTGCTGAAGCGGAACAGGATTGAAAAGGCAATTCAACCGTCATGGCATCACGTCGACGCTACGCCGGTTGTGGACTTGAGGGAGAAGCGCTACCACTTGCACTTAGACAGCAGGAGATAGCACCCGATTCGTGGAGAGGGCACTCTCAGGTGCTTGAGGTGTCTGGTGGCTGGGTAGCTTCTGAACCCCGGTTTTAAGGAAAGTACCGCTTCCTCTAACAGACACACGCGCTACTGAAAACCCCGGTGCCCTGCTGCTTCTGGCATCTTGGTGCTGACCTCCCAGGGCCCTCCAGTGGCGCCAGTGCGGATCTTCTCCTCCCACCAACTGGCTTTCTTGGCCGATGCTATGGAACTTCAGGGTAAATGTCGAGCTGCTTCCAAGAGAGATGGTGACGCGAGGGTGCGTTCCTCTGCAGTAATAAGGAATAACACGCAGCTAGGCCAATGGTGGGCAGGAATTTCACTAACCATGTCTACGATAGGCTGACGGCAAGAGTTGATTACTCGGGAGTAGTGTATCGCGACTATTGGCGTGGAAGAGGAGCGCGCTCTTTCGAAAAGCAAGCATGTTTACGTTCGCCAAATCAAGAACGCCTCGCATCTGCTTCGTTTGGGACGTAGGGCAACGGTCCGAGTGCAGATGATGATGGTGATGGTGAGGGACGCTGAGCTTGCGCATGCGGTGTCGTTGAAAGTCGACTCTTCTCGAACGTCTCAAACCTGCAGAAAGGTGCCCTAGCCGAAGCGATATCCCAGTGCTGTGGCTGTGTGCTTCCCCAAAGTCTTGGTGACTACTGAGTCGGCAATGTGCGACAACGGCTTTGGTCCTTCGAGAAGCGAGCCTTTAACATCCGAGCGAGATGGCTTCCACATGGTGCTCCCCTAACCGTACTCCCTTACGTTGGCTGCCAACCTTCGTTTAATTTAACGCTCATCGTACTTTCCGATGCAGTCCTTTTGCGATCCTGGAATGGATCCGGGTCTAAGCTGATTGACTCCAAGTTCCTGGCCTTCCCCATGCGCTTGGACACCAGCTCTGCACCTTCACAACCTTAGCGTAAGCCATGAACCAGGGCTAAGACTGTTACTCTGTTCCCTTCTGCTTCCTTCCTGTTACTGGCCCATCAGCCTGTCAGTGCCATTCTGCCATGAGGGTCGTGATGGAGATTGGCCGGCCCAACGGGGCCCCTGCGCTGGCCAATCCTCTCGAGCAAATCGAATCTTATGCCTGTCCTGGATCATATCCTTCCCACAGTAGTGGAAGAGCTTCTTTTTCCCAGTCGCCACAGTTGGAGACTGGGACTTGGTGCTCTCACACTCGAAAGTTGGCTTACCAGGGTACATGTAGCTGTGGTAGCCATCCTCTTCCGAGTGGACCTTGTCTTTCCCTTTATCAGCTTTCCCTCCTCTTAAGTCGCCTTGTCGAAGCCTCTCACTGGACAAAGACGTTTTCCTCATATGTTCTAGTGCCTCAAGTTACGTTGAGAGACACGTCTTTGCTGACGTTGGGGCTTGTCCGTCATTGAACATTCACTTTGTCGACTACATTTCGTCAACACCCTGGCTCTCTGACAAGCCTCGTACTCGGGGCTGGTAACACGTCCGTAACCGCCCTCTGAAGCACGATCAAAGCCTCCCTCAAGCGCCAAATCTACCCAGATCCTTCAGGGCTGACAAGTCGGATCGCCGCTATAGACCCCGCCGTTAACCACATTGGTTGACCAGATTCCCGCACGGGCTCGACCTTTCTTCACTACCTCCGGGGTCACTACTGTGGTGACTTGGAAAAGCCCATTTCGCGTCGCCCTTCTAATTTCTTTCTCTTACTCGCGCGCTCTCCGGAAAGTACCTTACCTGAGGCTTTGACTTGCCATACATATGCGCCCCGCCTTTCAACATCATATCAGTCACTCCCTTACAAGCCACGCTTTTATATTGGCGACCGTTGTTGCTACTTTAATGCAGCCATCCCGCCCACAAGCTCTGATATCAACGGGTTAAAAATTGCCATTCTAAGGCAGAGGCCCTATGGCTGTAGGGGGGCCCAGGTCATTCAAAGCAGACGGCTGGATTCAACAATTGTCTGGAACTGGGAAGTACCAATCACACGCCGAGTCCATGGTGGTCAGCGGAACCATGTCTGCAAACCGGGACGCACCGAGCCAAGTTCCCTTGGAAGGAAGCAACATCAACAACCCTCTCGGACAGTTTTCACTTGGAAGAGGCCTCCCACCATTGTCAACGAATGTATCAACTGCGCCACTGTCCACTCCAGGTCCAGTCAAGCCGAGGAGAAAACCTTCAAAAGGCAAGGTACCTTCAGCGATCAAACGTGTAACCTCCACGCCTCACATGCGTGCGCTCGGAGGCAGCGACGCAGATTCACTGTCGCCTACCACCGCAGACAAACGGCGCAACAAACTGGGCTACCACCGGACTTCGGTAGCATGCGGTGAGTCTCTGGTAGGAATTGTTTGCTTGAAGGTTCGTTCACTGACAAGAGAGTAGGACACTGCAGACGACGGAAGATTCGGTGCCTACCCGCCCCTAATGACCCTCAAGGTCGTTGCTCAAACTGCATTCGGCTGAAGAAGGAGTGTAATTTCTTCCCTGTTGACCAGCAGATGGCCGCGCAAAGGGCGCAGAACTCCTCTGGCAAGGGCAGTGCGAGCGCGACAGAGCCTTCGCCGCTTCTGCCGCCGGGTGCTGCAACAGATTCCATTGACGAATATGCGCCTTACGGCCAACCTACCAGTCATCCTGGTCGGTTTGGAGACTCTTTGGGTCCTGCCGGCGGACTAGGACTTGGGTTGAGTGAGGAGAGCGAAACTGCCTATTCTGCGGACTCATCGCTTGCTGCGCAGATTGAACCACCCGCGCGGGAAGGAGAGCTCGGCCTTGGCTGGAACGGCGCAGCAATTACTGGCCACCCAACGGGCAGAATGGATCCACCTAGTGAGCCCCCCTCGTACTGGAGAACAAACGAACCAGGGATGACTTCAGCCTTTCCGAGCTATGAGCGTCTGCACAGCGGAGCCGTTCCGTTTCCTGGTGAGGTTGCAGAGAGTTACCCGCAACAGAGCGAACAAGGTTGGGGACACCAGTCAAGATCCATGTCCTACAGCGCCATCGAGCAGTATCATTCACCGTTCCCTCCTATGGCAGATTCACGGCGGAGAACATCGACCTTTGCATACCCTCTCCATGTCGACACTGCGAATCATCAACCTCCGCATCCCGACCAGGCCTCGCTATCTGCGCCGGTCAACACGCACGGTATCCCTTCATATCCGTACCAACATCAACCGTGGACGCTGTACCCCCCGCAGTCGGCAATACCCGCGCAAGCCCTGCCTAGTCAGCAGTTGCCTGCGTGGTACGGAGAACCAGAACAAATCGAGCCTACAAGCGAGGCAGACGGTGCTGTTCACTACAGTGACGCGCAGCCGTCAACATACTACCAAGGACCGGTACATCATTGATGCAGCGTTGAGTCTTGAGCTCAGATGCTCATCCATAGTAACAGACACAATCTTGAGGGCATATTTGCCATGGAGGCGCTACGGCATGCATAGCATAGGATTTCACGGGTTTGATTCGACATTAGACTTCACGACTTTGATTTACGACATTGGGAACCGAACTGGACGGTCTGCAGGAGCATTCTCTTTTAGGGGGATGTGGATATACAGGAGTGATGGGGTTTACGAAGCTTGTGTGTTATATTGGTGGAGCAGCTTTCTACGCGCTCTAACATGGGCATTTTTTGGGTCACTGCGCATGAGTTCATTCTTGCAGTGCTTCCTGCCTGTTCGTTTCCACGGTGTGTTTGCAATTCTATCCAGCTCAGGCATCTTACGATCACCTACGGACTGCGCATCGAGAGTGGCACTGGTCGGTCCGGTATCTTTACCTAAGAATATGTTTCAAAGGGCCGAGGTTCTTTCCAAACATCTTCTCGATGATCGGCTAGCTAAGAGCCAAAGAAGATTCTCCGGTCCAGATCTTGTTGCTTGGAAATACGCCGTCTCCTTAGGATGGCCGAGAGTCCCTCCTGGGGGTACCATTTTCCATTTGCATCCATGACGAGTCGGAGATGGCACGTTGGTAGCAATCGGAGATTTAGGAGAAGCAAAATGAATATATTGTCAAAAGGCAATTCCCGTCCCATGGTTCACAAACCGTTGATCATCTCCAAGGCTGCAATATGAGCTATTTACATCAAGTGGCCTGGTTGTATTTTCCAGAGCCTGACCAATAACCAAACCACCTCCAGACGCTTAGCTTTACCAACAACTCGGCAGCTTCCGGTCGCTCTTTGTGATTGTCAAGTAGTGCTGCTGAGATGGAGGGTTTCAGCAGCCGCAGAGCCGCGGATCCTACTCTCAGGAAGCACATCCGCAGGAGATGGCCTCTCAGTGATCTTCAGCCAGAATAGGAACCCTGCGCGGAGCTGAACAATCCGCCCTTTAATGGTACCCTGATTTTCGGTAATCTGTATAGTGAAGAGGATGCCGAGGGTTTCAAATAGAGAGCAAGGACCCCAAAAGCAAGGGGAAACGGACCATGAATGAGTCGTCGGGAGGATGATCAACAGCCAGCAAGAAGTCGTTGCAAGAGACGATCACGGTGGAATCCGATGTTGGCCTGTGGTGGAAGGGGTGAGGTTGGCGGTGGGGCTTCTAGAAGCATGCGGCTGCCATTCGCTCAAAGCTCGCCTAAGGCTTGGCTCTCCCACAAGCGATCGGCATGACCGCATCACTCCAAACCTTGTACGTACCTCATCCCATACCAATCTTCAACATCCATGGACGCTCTCGTCTTAGAACAGTCAGCGACAACGACGCGCTTTGACAGATGAGCGCTGCTATTGCCTCCTACAGCTAATGGCACTGCCTATCTGGAGCCCCTCGGTCGGGAACTAGGGCCTGCCTGCCGTTAGTGATGCTGGAGGCCAACCTCAGTCTAATCCGACTTCAATCCCAATCGTCTCAAAGCAGAAAAATATCATCGTGCTCAGGGCACCATCTCCTCTTTTCCTAGGCTTTCCTTTGACGCCTTCCAAGTCTATGGCTGGCTGGCTTCCGGAAGCTGTTGCATCTCGTCCCTGCTCCTGTAATACCGTTCGTCACAGCCAACGTCAGGGAAACAGGGCCAATAGAAGCCCTTTTCGGAGCTGTGGAACTGAGATCATGACCACCAAGGGTTCCGTTCTCGACCTACATTATCCAGAGATGGTCCCTGATCAGACCTGAATTTGCTTCATGTATCCTCGGCCTTTCTTTCGCTCGGGTTTCTCCACACTTGCCTGGAGTATTTGGAACGTTCCTCATGACTTTTTCGCTGCTCATGCTTGCCTCTCATTGCTAAGCTCGCAATTAAGAATCCTCATTTCGGATGTCACCAATTGTAACTGCCGCAATGTGATCTCGTATTTCCTAGATCTAAGATCTTCCACCGCCTTGAAGAATCCATCCATCACACGTCTCACGGAGCACAACCCTACCCAAAGCCGCCGAACAGCGCCACCCTATGCTCGAATAGACTTTACAACGGAGGGTTATGCATGGAACACCTTTAGGCACCTTCCGGACCTTCCCTTTTCTGGAACTCTGGCCTAGTTCGGTAACAGGTGTTACTGCGCGCCTGCAGCTGGCCTACACCCTTGGCACTGGTTCGGTTCGATGTCGTTCTTCAGGTTTAATCACGCTCCACCATCACACAGACACAGCGGACTACACCCTAGGCAGAATGGTTAAAAAGAAAAGAGTACCAAGTCGTGCTCGCGACATGCGGATTGGTTGTGGACGCAGTGGTGGAAGGAATCGTTCGCTTTCTGGCCGCATATGCGCCAAGGGTCGCCACTATCGTGAGGAGTCATGCATAGAACGTGGCGAAGAAGCGGAGGAAATATGCACCTCCGACGCCCACGTGGCTCGCATGTGAACAGGGCGGCCTCTTGGATGCGGTGTGTGTGTGTTGCAAGTTCAATCTGGATGCTGGAAACGACCTGACCAGGGCGTCGCTAGAAACAGCTCGCTTGCTATAGCAGGGAGAAGCTGCGCATGAAGAAGCGAATGTTTCAGACGTCGCTTCGATCAGCACGGGGCACGGTCCGACATCCTGAACGACCGACTGCAAAAGCATGGTTTACGCAATGCTCTCCAGGATCATGGCGTTCGCAGAAGGCTATTCCGCTTCTTGCAATCTTCCCTACCACCGGGGGTGTCGTGACCATTGGATCGAGCGATGAATGTCATCCTTTTGACACCATCTTAAAGGGGCTGGTAAAACCCGCAATGATAGGATGGCCGGGCCAACCAGGATAGGTAACTTTGCTTTTTCACAGAGGCTCTTGGCAAGCCAGAGGTGCATTTAGTGACGAGCAGCTGACTAGCGACAACCGACCCGTATCACATGACGCGACTGCGCACTTACTGCTGAAGGGTCCTGTAGCGAATGTGAACGCCACTGCAAACTACATCTCCAGTGCAGTTTTCTTACCAATCAGTACCAGGCAGCTACGGACTTGGGTGCACGGCTGACGGACAAATTGTCCTCTTGGTCTTCGGTTCGGTCAGCCAGTGAAATGCACGGGAGGTCAACGCCATCAAGGGGTATGCTTCCCGTTCGGCACGCGGGTTGGTTGGGACGGGATCGATAATGAGAACAAGTCGCGGGCCGTGCCTTGTTCCGAGGTGAGTTGGTCACACATCTATTTCCGCAGTCTTCTAGTGGTCTTTCTTACGCTGGTACCTGTCCGTACCGTTTCAACTTCTGTCGACTACTTCACAGTTCCAACAAACTTGGCTCTCTTTTGTCTTTTAAGTACATGGAGCCTTGACTTCGGACGTTGCAACGGTGACCTCGAAGTATCATTTACGTGGAGCACGTACATGTCTTGGAATTCAAATCCTATCAACCCGTGTAGTTCCTCATACCAATCTCGAGCAGTCATAACAGACATCCACCAGGAGTAACTGTCTTGTGTTGTCACACCTTTGTTTGCTCTACCATTATCACAACAGGCTCACTTGTGGATACCTCAAACATCTTGAATTCAGGTGTCGCGTGGTCATGTATCTATACAAACTGCATGCCTTACCTTGACGTTCATGGGTAGGCAGCCTAAGGCTAGTTCATGCAACATCCATCTCAGCCTTCGAAGAGCGTATATGATTGCCCATTATAGTCTATTGTAGCCTAATCCCGGTTAAACGTAAACCCCTAATATGCATGAAATCGTCGTCAGCGCAACTTCGACGCCCACAGCGCTACGTCCATATGCTATCTTATCACACGCAACAACACAACGTTGTGCGCCTTCATGCCCAACGACGCGATAAGATTGCGACGCGTTTACCCGATGTCATTCAGGGTTCAGCGGGATGCGCATCGTGTTGTTTACGACTTTTCGGGCTGATGGCAATTCCCAAATTACCAATGATGCAATATGCTATTTCGGAGTCAAAGATTCAAGGCGCCATTTCGCCGCCGATTTACCTCATTGCCAAAAAGCAAGCCTCAACCTGATCTTCTGAGCACAAGGGATGTCTAAGTTTTCACCAGCTATTGTATCTCATAGGCAGAATGGCAGACTAGCCATGCCTCGGTGGATTGTTGCATAGTTGCACCGAATGGGACGCAATAGGAGGTACCCCTCCAAGCCTCTAGTCTCCAACTACCCCACCATACTGTGGCTAGTGAGGGCCATGGTGGGTTGAAGCGCTTGAGCCGTGACGTAGCCGCCGGACGGACAGTGACAGACTCGAGACAGCCGTTGCGTAGCTGTTCCCCACAGGAGCTACGACCTGCGAACGCTGATTTGCTTCCAGGGCACAACCGTCTTGTGCACCTGACCGTTCCAGCCCTTTGCAGGCTCTGGCCATTGTGGCTGAGCTGTCTTTCGGATCGGCGATGCAGGCCACAATCGTCATTGCCCATGGCCGTGGAGGGGTGAAAGAAGAAATTGCATGTGCAAAAGTGGCATGTGCATCACCAACAACCGATGACGTCTGTCTATACAACCCCGCGGTTCACAGTAGGGAGGGGCAACCAGGCACCATCGTTCATCAGTACTTAAACCCTCCCGTCCCTTCCCCTCTCTCCTGTCTTCTCACATCATCACAGCTCTCGAATCACTTCAATCAAACACAACTCAAACCAAACCAAACAACTTTCAACTCACATCATCAACATGTCTGACACTGGGTATGTCTTGACCCCGCATTTCACATTGGATGTTGTACACAGCAACTAACTGTTCCTTCAGCCGCAAGGGTGTTACCGACCAAATCCAGGAGAAGGTCACTCCCGACTCCCAGAAGTCCACCCTCGACAAGGCCTCCGAGAACGTCTCAGGTCTCGGTGACCGCGTTGCCGGTGCCGTCCAGCCAGAGGATCAGAAGTCAACCACCCAACAGCTCTCTGACTCCACCCGCTCCAACAAGGACTCCGCTTCCCAGCAAGGCCAAGGCATCCTCGCCCAGGCCCAGGAGACCCTCGGCAACGCCGCTCAGTCCGTCCAGGACACCCTCTCTGGTGCCCAGAAGAAATAAGCGTCTCACCAACGCTAGCATCTCTTCCTACCAACATCACGGTTCTCTTTCGGTCGGATATTGTTGACATGGCTGCACTTCTTTATTGAGGTTGTCAGTTGACGACTTGATGGTCTTTTGGAATCCGGATTGGAGGATACATACCCCAGACGTTCAGCGGGATGGTTCACTTTGTTTTCTCATGTCGTGTTTTGCGACTTGGTGACATGCCTAGCTAGAAACAATACACCTATTGGTTGAAACCATTCAACTCGTTCTTTGCACTGTGACTGCATCTCAACTCTTATTGAAACTTCCTTTACCATGATGCTTCTGGCTTCCATCAAGTACATTTAATATGCGCATTCTTGCCCAACTTACACCAGTGGATTCTGAGCTTAGTTAGTCCCGTTCAACTTAGGCCTCTAAACCTTCCAACATGCTCGATCTATCGCAAGCTTTCATCGTCGCTTAAGTTACTTGGTGGTGATCCCGCGCTAGATATCCAGCAGTTACCCACTCGCGATGTCTACCACAGTTGCGGGGTCACTGCCAAACTTCAAGCATGATTCATGCCAGGTACCGGTTGTTGTTAGAGAATTCAACGCAGAAATCTTCTGCAAAGGATTCTAGGGGTATCTGATAAGTGTACAAATAGCTACATGTCCTCATCTTCCACCTCCTCCATCTCCACTTTCCTGAGCTCGCGGTCGAACCGTTTCCCTTCCACCTGAATGTCCACAGACGGATCATCCTGCACAGCTCTGTTCATAAGCTTCAACCGAGCTTCTTCTTCAGCCGCTTCTACCACCTCTTCTGCATCGTGCATCGCTTGATCCTTGAGCTCTTCCGTCTCGATTCTTGACAGCTCCTGCTCGAATCTCCTCTGCTCTTCCTCTAGATCTACATCCCCATCGTCTTCAGCAGCTTCCGCAGCGAGCCTATGTCTAGCCTCATCTGTTGCCGCATTGACAACTTTCTCCGCATCGCGCAATGCGCCCTTCTCTAAATCTTTCTTTGTATTCTTCGCACTGTAGCCCTCTTCCTCCAGACGATCCGCCTCCTCAGGCTCCAACAACCTTCCTTGTCCCTTCACGGCGCCTAACTTCCTCTGCACGGCGGCCGGCACAAATGCGCTGACGGCCTCCTTGCGTAGATCCCTCACTTGCGGCGCTGAGCTATACACCGTCTTCGCCTCTTCCACAGGCTTCTGCGGCAACCCATGCGGACCATCACCGACCGGTATTTCATTGGGATTGCCCCTCCCTCTCCTCCCTCGTCGCGGTATAGGTGGCGGCGTATCCTTCGGCATCGGTATCCTCCTGACCTCCTCGTCCGTCTCTTCGCTTTGACTCCCCTCCTGATCGTTATCATCATCCCTCCTCCTCTTCCCGAGCATCTGCCCACCACGCCCTCCTCTCGAGCCGCCCCTTCCTCCTCTCTCCCCTCTCCCCTCACTCCCACCAGGACCCCTATCCCTCCTCCCCTCATCCTTCACCCCAACGACCTCCCTAGCCTTCCTAACCGCCTTGACATCCCTCTCCAACTGCTCCAACTGCTGCTTATCCTTCGGCCTCAACCCACCAGCGGCTTCCAATTGCTTCAGCTCATCGATTTGACGCTGGAGTCGATCGGGGTTTCGTTGGGCGAGGCGCTGTTGGCGCTGTTGCTGGACGGCGGCTTTTCCCTTTTTGAGAGCGCGGGCTTTGTCGGCCTTTAGTTGGGCGGTTGCGGGGTTGAGGGTGCGGTCTTTGGGCATGGTGTTGTTGTGGGTGGTTTGCGGTCGGCGAGGGAGAAGGTGTGTTAAGGGTGTAATACGAGGGACAGTAGTAGGATCGGGGCGTAAGAGTCGGCGCAATAAGGTGATCCGGAAGGAGCGCGGAGGTTCGCTGAGGCAGTCCTGCGTATGCTGGTAGAGGTGGATCCAAATTTGTGCAGCGCTGTTTGTCAAGATTATCATCAAATAGTAATGACCTGAGCTGCTATGGATTGAGCATGAAAGTGAGACACAAGAACTCCAATTGAGTAAGATACAATTCGCATGGACAGCTTCGTCGTACTTGCTCCCAAAAGTTGCGACAGGAAATTGATGTCATTGCCGACGTTAGTCCGAGATCCAGATGCCAAGAGGTTCCTCAATCGGTTGCTGTGGTGAAGCGGGCAGGAACGACCCTGACACTCAAACATCTTCGCAAGCACTGAACATCCCACCCGCTCATTGTTGCTCCTCCTCAACTCACCTCCACCAAGCTCTCGCTCATAGAAGAGGATTATTGACTACTGACGCTTTAATCAATCCGCAAGTCGAACACAATCCCACAGACAGACACGTCAACATATCAACAAGCGGGGCTTCACCGCCCACCATGGCAACAAACCCTCCCCTTTCGCTGGGCGGAAACCACGAGTTCAAATTGCCAATTCCTCCACCACTGATTCACACTCGTAGCGGCGCTGGTGATTATCACGACTACCCGTCTCCAGGTACACCGACGGGCAATGCCTTCGTTTCACCCACACAAACCCCACAGGGCAGTCCCAGCAAGAACCGGCTCCCACCCGGTGCCCACGACTTACCGAACGTGTTCGACAATGCATTGAAGCTCCAGCCCACAAATTTCGACTCTCCGACGAAGAACGGACGAACCTCACCCACCTCCCCTCTCAAGAACGGCGGCGGCTACGACTACTTCCAGCAAGATGACTTGCCTACGCCAGGAAGCCCTACTCGGAAAGCAAACAAGGAGAACACACCTCCGGGGCCGAGGCCGCAGTTGGCGAAAGAGAACAGTTTCCAGAATCAAAGCCAGGCTGCTATGAGTCGGCAGGAGCCTTATAGGATAAGGGAGCCTGTGCAGACGCAGCAGGCGACGCAGAACATCAATCGAGGACTGAGCGCGGATGACTTGGAGAAGTTGCAAAAGCCGTCCGTGAAGAGATTAGCCAATGTTACACAGCTTTGTGAGTGCCCTTCGAACCATGCGTTGGAGATGCGGGAATGAGCTGACAGCAGCCTGAAGACTTCCTTGATTATTACTTTGACCTCCTCTCCTACGTGCACGCGAGACAGAACCGGATGGCAGCGTTCAAGGCTGCAAACCCACCACCGCCGACAACATCAGAAGTTGAGTACAACGCAAACCTCACACAGTACCTCGGTCGCGAACGGGCCAACCTTCGAAAGCGACGGACGAGGCTGCATAACGGTGACTTCCAGATCCTTACACAGGTCGGCCAGGGTGGATATGGTCAGGTGTACTTGGCGCAGAAGAAGGATACAAGGGAAGTGTGCGCGTTGAAGGTCATGAGCAAGAAGTTGCTGTTCAAGCTGGACGAGATCAGGCATGTGCTCACGGAACGGGACATCTTAACGAATGCGAAGAGTGAGTGGCTCGTGAGGTTGCTGTATGCTTTCCAGGATGATAGCAGCATATACTTGGCCATGGTAAGTCGGAAGCAGCCTCAAGGGCATTCGACATTGCTGACATGCGGTGCAGGAGTACGTCCCTGGTGGTGATTTCCGTACCCTTCTCAACAACACTGGTGTCCTCCATAATCGACATGCTCGCTTCTACATCTCGGAGATGTTCCTCTGCGTTGACGCCCTGCATCAGCTAGGATACATCCACCGAGACCTGAAGCCCGAGAACTTCCTCATCGATGGCACTGGCCATGTTAAACTTACAGACTTTGGCCTCGCAGCAGGTATCCTAGCTCCAGCGAAGATCGAAAGCATGCGCATCAAGCTGGAGGAGGTAGGGAACATGCAAGTCCCCTTCGGCCGGCCTATGGAGGAACGTTCAGTCATGGAGCGCCGACAAGCATACCGGAGCCTGCGAGAACGTGAGGTAAACTACGCCAAATCCATCGTCGGCAGCCCCGACTACATGGCGCCTGAGGTCCTCAAGGGTGAAGAATACGACTACACTGTCGACTATTGGTCCCTAGGGTGCATGCTCTTCGAGGCGCTGGCCGGCTATCCACCGTTCGCCGGTGCAACGGTGGACGAAACGTGGCAGAACCTGAAGCACTGGAAGAAGGTCCTCCGGAAACCCGAGTATGAAGATCCTACCTACTTCCTTTCCAAGCGGACCTGGGACCTCATCACCCGCCTCGTGGCTTCCAAATCCAACCGTTTTAAGGGCCTTACCGAGATCCAACAACACTCGTACTTCGCCGAGGTCGACTGGGCACGCATACGGGAGCAGCGAGCGCCGTTTGTACCGGAACTGGACGGCGAGACGGATGCGGGCTACTTCGACGACTTTGGCAACGAGGCAGATATGGCCAAGTATAAGGAGGTGCATGAGAAGCAGATGGCGCTCGAGGCGTTGGCGGATAGGGACGAGAAGATGGGGAGGAGTCTGTTCGTTGGGTTTACGTTCAGGTATGTCTTTCCCTCATGGGAGACTCGCTAGGGAGAGAAGTGTATGAGACTAACTTGGTATAGACACAAGAAACCTACCGTTGACGATGCGGGCAATAAGACTAGCCCGAGGAAGACGATACTCGGTGCTACGCCGGAGGAACCCAACTTCAGCACCATCTTCTAGAGCCGTGGCAGAAGTTGCTTCGGCTTCCGGGCTTTATGGTAGCTTACTTGTATCCCGTTGAAACGAGCATGTCTTGAGCACCTTCCCTTAGTTCGTTTCTGGTTTCGCGCCGGCAGCTCAGCCACTGTATTCTGATATCTGTTTCAGTCTTTCTCGGAATGTGTTAATCAGCATTGAAAGTCTTGCACCAAGAGGTAGACGCGCAGGACATGGAATTAATGGCATTACGATAATGGATCATTGAATCATTCTTGCTCCTGAAAGGACTATCGTTATAAGAACAGCAGACACGACGCTTTAGTGCTCATCGATTGTGAACGTTTTTTGAAATCATGAACTTCATTCATACTAGTACAAGGCGCATGAACTAATACTTTTCCAGACCTCCCAACCCAATGCTGTAACCCTCGAAGCCCATCTACCTGCACACATTCAACAAAGCAACGCTAGGATCATGATCACTCGCCTCCCCATCCGCATCCGCCCACGTATTAATATGCACATGCTCATACTTCGGGCTCCTCCCCGCCACCGCGGGACTCACGTACGTATGATCCAGCTGCTGGCTATTCGCATCAAACAGGTACGTATACCGCTCCACCTCGGGGATCCCCGCCGCGACGTCCAGATCCCTCAGGCCGGAGGTATAGACAAACACCTCGAGGGGCTCGACAAAGGCGAACTCGTTGAAGTCGCCCGAGGTGATGATGGCGGAGCGGCTGTCGGCGTAGAGGATCTTGCTGATGAAGTCGCCCGTGACGCGGGCTTGGGTGACGCGCTGGTCGACGCCGCCATTAACCGGGGGTCTTGCATCGCCGTGCAGGGAGGTGCCGCCGCCCTTGGAGGTGAAGTGCACGTTCACGGTGAAGATGGTCTGGTTGTCGGCGACGGTTTCCCAGGCGGCGACGAGGGGCTTGCGCGAGGCGGACCAGGCGGCGTCGTTCAGGGGGTCGATGCGGCCGGGGTTGTATTTGAGGGTTAGGCCGGAGGAGGTGGTGATGACCTCGTTGGCGCAGGTGGAGCAGCCGGGGGCGATGGGAGCCTTTAGGCGGAGGACGGAGGGGTTGTAGAGGTAGGCGGTGCGGATGTTGCCGCCGGGTTGGCCGCCATCTTGGTCGTCGATGGGGTCGATGTCAACATACTCGTATTGGACGCCGCCGGCTGCGACGATGGCGGCAGTCAGGGTGGAGAGGGTGACATTAGCATCGACGACTGGGCTATGTTAGTGTGAACTGTGAGGAAAGGGGCGAAGGTGACTTACCAGCATCGTTGGTGGGTCCGTTGTTGTCCTGAACTTCTTGGACAAACATGATGTCGGGGCTCTTCATGTAGACGGCAATGTGGGATGCAATCTGGGGCAACCAAGCGACGGTAGGTGCAAGGTTCTCAATGTTGTAGGAGCCAACTGTGATACCCTTGCAGTTGCCAGTGGAGGTCAAAGTTGTTGGTGGTGGGAGAGCTGGTGAAGCAGACCCAGTGACCTTGATGGCCGTGAGGGGAAGGATGCGGTAGAAGCCAAAGGCGTAGGTGACAACACCAGTGATATCAGCAAGGCTATCGCCGAGCTTCGTGCCAGTGGGGTTCTTGGAGTTATCAAGAGGGGACCCAATGATGATGGCTTCTGGGTTTGCATCCCTGTCTCTGAGGGTGAGACCACCGCGAGAGTTGGCTCCGCTAACCCTCCAGTCACCGACAACCCAGGTGTCTCCGTACTGGTTTGGCTTTGCAACAGCCCTGGCTCCCTTGATGGTGACCAGCTCGCCACTCAAGCTCTCCCAGAAGTCCAGACCTAAGTCATATGGGTTGAGGAAAGGGTTCTCAACGGAGATAAGGGAGACGTTGTTTGGTAGACTGAAAACATCGCCCCTGTCGACGGCCAAGCGCTCGGTAGGAGGGCTAAGAGTGTCCTTGCCAATGACCTTGGGCGTGACAGGGTTGCCGCGCGAGATGACGCTGGTTACCCTTGGGGAAGTGATCTCTGTGAGGAAGAGGTAGTCGACGCTTGAGCGGTACTCCTCGACCTTGCCGCCAACTTGGATGATGTCTCCCACCGTCAGGTTCCTACCGATGCTGTTGCTGAAGACATAGATGGAATCTGAAGTCCTTGCGTCCGTGTCGGGTTGAGTGGAACGTAGGAAGATGCCGTTGGGGCCCTTGGCGGTGACCAGGCCGGTGACGTTCGTAACCTGCTGGTTTCTCAACGGAGAGATGAATCTCTGGCCGTTGATGTCGGCGATTCTCTCGGCTGAGGCAGTAGTAGCCACCAAGGCTGTGAAGCATGCCGCAAGGGCTGAACCGAAAGACTTCATGGCTGTTGCTGTGCTTGTAGAAAGTCGTGCTCTGCTGGCCAGAGTTATTTAGCCATGGGTGTTCCCTCTTTATATACCCCCCAGAATACTCTATGCCTTGCCCCGGACGTGGATCTCATTATTTCAGATACGAAGATCCGGAGTCCAGCTTCGCCGGCGAACTCCTGCTACTGGACATCATCTTCGGCCGCTAAGAGCTGGAGAATCGTAGCCAGCTGTGGGGCTGAGAAAGCTTCGAGAAGGTTACACAACCAGTCAGGGTCCCGGAGCGCGTCTGATGCTGACATCCTCGGCATGGCGTCGCCTTGCTTGCTTCTGGCAGCGGTGATGCCATCCCGGAAGAGGCATGAAGGGAAGAAAAGTGCGAGCGGGCTGAAGTGCTTGGCAAGTCTTGGCCCGCAGTGGCGCTTCCGCTATCAGGAGAAGCGTGGCCTTTCTGTTGGCTGCCGTTATCCCAGGGGCAGGCGTGGCACCCAGGTTCCGAGCCCACCGCACTCAGCCTCATTCCACCCTATTCCGACTTCGGCAGGTCATGGAACAGGTGCTGTTCTCGAGCTGGACCATTCGCTGCATGCCCTTACCGCCATCGAAGATTGGTTGCTGTCCTTCCTGTATCGGCAAGGGGTGTGGAGCGATGCTTGCTAGCCGGCAGAATTTGAAGCACGATGCAGGTACGATGAGGTGCTAGGAGCGTGCGAACATTGCGGTTAAACCGATTGATTCTGGTCTGGGCCTGCGTCAACCGCTTGGTAGAAGTTGTCGTCGTCACTCACCTACCTGCTGTTGAGAGCCCAGAGCTGATCTGACAAAGCACGATGCGCCTCCTCGACATCTGCGGATCTAGGGAGATGCGATTGGAGAATGAGGTAGACTCGGACCAGTCAGGTATATGACCCTGGGAGGCTGAATGGTCATCCTAGCCCGTACCTTGAGATATCCTACGGGCTAAGCGGCCTAATGAACGGACCGGAACAAATCAAATCCGAGGAGCGCCCGGCCGATGACTTCCAGTTGACTTGTACATTGTGGTAGATAGCCCTACTTCCGCACTCAGCTACACAAGGTATAAGGGCCATGTCCTTTCTCTTTAGGATCGACTAGTTCTCAAGACACGGTTCTTTATGCCATGTATCAAGCGGTACTTTATTTCGGGTTCCTCGTTTCATCGGGGATGGTCTTCTTGGTGTATCGCAGTCCAATGGGGTAGGAAGTATACATGCGCATACTAGAAAATCCCCCCTGATATGCCTGACTATTCCTACTCTTGGAGGTGTGCAGACTTCATTCTTGGAATGCAGCACGGGAAGCGGGCAGTCGACTCTGTTGCTTCCTAGTGTACAGCATGACAGGAGGTCTTGTTGGTCGCCATCGCAATCAGGCAACAGCAAGTAATGGCCGCTAGTTGGATTCCGGTTGGTGCGTGACGTTCTTGGCGGTCATGAATAGCTTCTCGTTGGAGCGGGGCCTCATTACTTTCTCCGTGTCCGGGACCTTGTGTGCAGGTAAGCGTAGCTATTCTGATTGCGTTATCAATCCTTCTCAATAGTCCTTTAGCCTTCTCAGAAAAACCTATGAATATACATCTCCTTACGCACGTAGTACAAATCGTTCTACTGGGTCAGCGTAATCTTTAAAAGCAAGCCCTTGAATCACGCATCTAGATCTCACATATTCTCGGAAGGCTACATAAAGCTTTATCGACAGATGTACGGAGGAGGAGGAGGAGGTTACCGGCGAGGCTTTGGAGGTTTCGGGAATGGCCTGCATGGACCAGGCTATGGTGGTTTCGGTGGACGGGGAGGTCGGAGAGAGAGGATTGAGGACCTCGAAAACTTCATGAGAGGTTTCCCGATACCTGGTGTCGTGAGGACGCCTCATGACTGGACAAATGCTGGTTTCACGAACGTGGATGATCAAGGACGACGAAACTTTCGAGCTATTTTCTCAGTCACGCTTCTAGATGATCAAGGCTCCATGAGATTATCTCCAGGGCACATCGTATGGGATTCACTCACTCTCGCAGCTACACTAGCCCTCAAGGTTCACTCCTTGCCGGCCGGTAGGAATGCCCTGAAAGAGTTAGCTAGACGAGTTGACGAATCGAGCTACCGCTACCTCGGTCAGGGAGGCATGGATATGGACCGGTTAGTCTCTGGATTCATCCACAGTCTAAAAACACGCTTTCTGCCAATCTATGTCACCGATATTAGAATGGAGCAGGCTCTTGCGTGGTGCAACAATCGATGCATTGGTATCAACAAAGAGGTAAGCGGTCAGAACTTTTGCCCCATTCATCCATCACTGACCCTCGATGGACGCAGCTTTTTGCCCGCGCCCTATGTCGGTCGAAGGAGCGCAGACAAACACAGCTATACAACAACATCATGTTCTTCCTGGTGGGAGTTGTTGTTCATGAGCTTGGTCACGCCTTCATACATTATATGAAAGCTACACTGCAGTATCCGCATCGGCCACCAACTCCAAGAGGCACTTCAGGCTATGCGCATCAGCCGGAAAGAGGTGAAGCTGGACGGTATATGACCATATGCACATTTGGAGGAGTTTTCACGTCTCCAGGAATATATGGTGGCACAAACGATGTAAGTCTGATTTGCTGTACATGCATCGAGCGCAACCTGCTCAACTGACGACATCTCAGTGGCACGAGTTGAGTCTCACCCGATACGCTCCAGATGGTGTTCGGGAAATAGCCAGCATACCAGTGTCGAATGACACTATCAACGATCTCATAGTCAATAGGAGTAAGTGCAGAATATCACACTTCGCATCTAACGTGAACTAATCAAGCACCCAAGATTTCGTGCTTCCCACTCCGGCGGGGCACCACCATGGCTTCTGGGCCCACGCTCATCCTAGAGCCAGAATGCACCAATGTACAGATGCTCCAACCAATATCAACTTTCCAGACCCGGACTGGTACCCGATGTTAGCGCAAGCACCATTTATGAGACGCGAAACGGGATCTCAGCAACAGGCACAAGGACACTCACCCCAATCCAGCGATATACCGGCAGTGCTTCGGTATGCTGCACAACTTGACCAATTGGCTAGTATGGGATTTTCAGACATTGAGCGTAATATCAACGTGCTGAGGGAGTCAGATGATGACGTTCAGGGTGCACTAGAGAAACTGCTCTCTAGTCCGTAGTCACGGTAATTGGGATAATTTCATTGAACGATCTTCTCTCTCTACATCTCTCTACAGGTATGGTCACTGCTATGGGGCAATCGGACACTCTTGCTATGGACAACTATCGGGCTCTTGGTTCTTGTGTTGCATCATCCTTTATTAAAGACCCAAGTCTCTCACTTCTATAGTAAATAATATTCCAAAGCCTCTACGCAGGAGTTCCAGAATTTTCCTTTGGAGTTGCAGTGATCAATAGCGCGAAGATTGTGGCCCTGTCTCAGCTGCTTACTTTCCCAGACATTCAACAGAGATATGGTACCTGTGTAAATCAGCCATTTAATCAAGAGCAGTGCACAAGGAACCATCAGTCGGGGTCGCGCGACTTTATTCCGGGTGCGCTCAAGAGAATGCTATGAACTCAACCCCAGCTTCCATTAAATGTCTGGGGTACTGGTGCACATGACATGGTACAGATGACCTTGTCAACAATTGTGGTCGTTTGCAGGCCAACGAGCCTTCCGCCAACAACGTCGCCAAACGTGACATTCAAATGCATTACGAGTCGTTCGCCACTTGCTGCTCGAACCCGAAGGAGACTTGACCTTACCTCTACGATGCCTCC
Source organism: Floridaphiala radiotolerans (assembly GCA_022813185.1). NCBI lineage: Eukaryota > Fungi > Ascomycota > Dothideomycetes > Floridaphiala > Floridaphiala radiotolerans. The sequence continues at coordinate 31,022 of JAKLMZ010000039.1, read as the reverse complement.
CACCCGCTTTCTCCTTGAAGTCAGCTTGAAAGCGTCCTCCGCAAAGAATATTTCCAACAATCCTCCAGCACTTAAAAGGCTTCACGCTGGATCTCGGAGCAAACTCTACAGTGATAGTTAGTTGTACTGTTTCTCAGGAAGTCAGGCAAACATGGTAATGCGGTTCTTGCACGAAGTCAACCGACAGAACTTCCACTACATAGACAGATTCTTAGGTAAAGAGGTAGAGACGAACCCCACAAACGAGGCACACTCCCAGTTCTACAAAGCAGCCTGTCTCGCCTACACCATTCTCATCAGTAGAACGGGCAGATCAGCTCTAGCACGCTTAGCCAAAGCAGCCAAGGCCAGAGGATACGGCTTCGCGCTGTCAGAGCAGGAGAGCGTTGACTACTACTTGGATGCGGTAAGGGATCGGTTTCCTACTATTCGCAACAAGAGAGACTGGGGAAGAGATGGCATTGCGTATACTTCCAAGCATCGACCGACGGAATGGGCGAACTGTACGGAGTCGAAGTATCGGAGGATCAACATATGTGATATGGTATGATTCTCCTGCTCGCAAAACGATGTTGCTTACATAATTCAGATTACCAAACGCTTGCTGCAAGAGAAGCACAACCTATACAATTATCAAGGCCGTCAGCGACAGGAAAAGAGTACTACCTACCGCAACTGCTTGTTCTTCGTCGCTGCTACGTTGGTACATGAACTTGGACACCTCTTTATGGGACTCCTTCTCAGAAGACGGGGGCAACATACTCCCACAACTATCGACCGCTATGGTGCCTGCGGAAGCGTGCATGGAGAAGCTGGGGAGTACCTTGAGTGGCAGGTGTTTGGGGGACTTGTCAACTTCGATCGGCATGCTTTTGGTGGCCGACCCTGAATGGCGCCAACGTGAGTAGTTATCCTCCAGGTGATTATTATGCTTTGCTAATTTGCAACCAGTTTTCTAGACTCTCTTGTGGTACTGGTATAAACAAGATATGGATATCGAATGATGATATCGGTGATATATGTGATGGCAGTAAGCATTTCGAACTCCGTTTGACTGTGAGAAATAATTGACTAACAAGTGGCAGACTTCGATGGAGTGTTACCGTTCAGGTGAGAGAGGCGTTTCTGAGAGCACCATGTCACATAATTACGACAAGACCCCGCAGCACTGCATATTTATCTCGGCATAGTGTCTCTGAAAGGAGGGCAAGGAGTGGTATCCCTCCAGGTCCGGAAGCTGTATGGTGAAGAGAGTGGTAGATCAGAAAGCTTGCAAGAAGTGTTATATGCCCATGGTTCTCATGTGTTAGCAAATGTGCAGAAACATGTATCCAAACATAGCTCTTTCCACCAGCGTCGCAGAAACACTATCAATTTTACCAGACGGCCTCGATATTTACTGTTCTTCATCCTCTCTGGAACCAAACATACGAGCAGCTACGAAGCGTCTTGTGCTCTCCACCAGCCATCTTCTCCAACGACTGAAAGGCAACTATTGTCAGACTTATGATTGAGGCATGACCAATGACTTCCGGAGCGCGTGAATCGCACTAATAGCTGTCGTAAAGGAAGGACAACTTGCAGATTGATGATAAAATGCATCCTTATCACTCCACGGACAACGCAACTTCGGAACCTACCAAGGCAGGAATGCGATGCAGCTGACATTGTCAACGATGTATGATAACTTCGTATAAAGCAACGTAGTCCACCCACAACGCTGCTGCCATTCAGCTTCCTGTACATTTCTGCATCTTCTCCGTAACCCAAGCTCCTCGAATCTAGAAACAGACTGTTTTCGAAAGAACGCCCCCGAATCTTAGCAAACATGACAAACTCCTCTATCCACAACGGACCAACCCACTTCCCCCACGACGTCAACTGGAACACCTTCTCCTACACCAGCACCCAATCCCACGGCCGAGAGCGCCGCGGCAGGCGAAACGCCGGAGCCATCAGCCGCACCTGGGAAGCTGCCTGCTTCGCCCACGCCATCCTGAACAGTGCCCCTGGACGCCGCGGCCTGAAGGAGTTCATCCGCCGCGCTCGATATACCCTAGGCTATTCTAGCGGGAGCAATGAGGAGATCAGTAGTCGCTTCTTGCAGAAGCTGAAGGATGCGTTTCCGGTGGTTGTGCGGCAACCGATGGGGGCTGGTGCGGTTTCGGATACGGACTATGAACGGCCTCATAGTTGGACGAATTGCGAACATTCGTGTGGATGGAGGATATATGTACATCCAGCTGTCTGCCATCTCTTGCTATCGTTGGTGTGCTCAAGCTAACGTGAAGCAGCTCCTCAAGCACCTGAAATCCAAATACAGTAAGATGAACAGGCGGAATAGAGGACAGCGTCGCCAAGAAGGACGAACAGAACGCTACCAAGCTTGCTTGCTCTATGTTGCGGCTACGTTCATCCATGAGCTGGGCCATATACTGATGGGTCTGCTAATGGGTCAGTCCGGCGCGAGCACCCCTGTTGGCTTTGGCCAGGGCACTTCCAGCAGCGGCAACAGAGGCGAAGCTGGCGCACTCCTGGAAGAGTTGGTGTTTGGCGGTCGTATCCTGCCATATATTAAAGTGCGGCGTGATTCTGGACGATCGACAGTGCCGAGGATTGAAGCCTTTGATGTAAGTTGGAGATCGTATGAGAGTGCTTTAGAAGCTAATCGAACGCCAAGTTCACCTTTATGGATTGTGACGTTGTGTCGCACCAAGGTTCTCAGTCGAGTTCTGTCATCCATCCACGCATTATACGCTACCTTTGTCATGGAGGTGTGCACGCCCTCACTCAAGCGCAATTCCTGTTGCTAACCAAGCTCTTGCAGACTTTGAAAGGAGCCTTCCTTTGACCAGCTCGCGGTCAGATGCTGACTACCGACCACAGATATCGCCACACAAATGGAGGCGCATTCCAGTAGGAGCTGACATCAGCTTGAAGCACGGAGTTTGTGATGAACAGGAGAGTGAAGAGGAGAGTGATGGTTCCGACTACGACGATTCCAGTGACTATGACAGCTCCGACGACTCTTCCTACTATTGAGAAGCGCGATAAAGAAGCCTTGAGGTTTGACTGAGAACTTTGTGCCCCTAAGCAACAGTAGTGGAAGTTTGAGGGATCGGCAGCTCATGCATAAAAGAAGCGAGAAGTGGAACACTGGTTGAGAAGCAAGACACTTGTTGTCTTTCCAGGAATGGATATGTAGTCTTTGGACGGGAGTACGATGAAATCGGAGTAGACTTCGATAGTGATATAGCATTGGCATGATAGGAAGAGATCTGACGCATTCTCTTATCCTGTGAGAGCCGACCAAGGAGGACGGTAAAATGCTGCACGTGCCAACACGATGATCGATTGTTTAGTGCTGCTTCATGCAATCCTTTGTACACTCAAAGCACGCCCCCGTTCCATCACCAGGTACCGCGAGACTGGCCTGAGGCTGTGATGCGCTGCTCTTTGCATAGTCGTAAAGTGACCATAGCCGCAAGTTGATGGATGTCTGCATGTGATTCTCTGTGTCCTTGTCGTCCGCCACGTTAGAGGATGAACTCCTCCAAGGCTCTACCAAGCTCATTGTGTTGTCCCCCATGATCAAAACCTATGCAACACCCGAGCGGCCCTTCTGTCCATCACGTCAGTGCTTCTCGCTTGATAAAGCTTTGGAGGTGTCTTCTCTTTTCCGCTCAAGACACCGACGTAATAACAGTCTTCCTCTGTTCGTGATCCACCGAACCCGTCATTTGGCCAAACCTCCAGAATTCTTCACTTTCCGCACACCATACCTGAGGAGAAACAACCCTAGACACGTAAAAGAGAAAACCGCAAAGGATCTGTAAATGTTCGACAGGTTTTGGAAGACCTTCAGAGGAGAATCCGCGATGGTTGTGTCGCCATTATCCGCTCTTGAGCAATCGAGAAGACAGCACCGTCATCGATCATCATCGTACTCTGGCTATAGACCAAGAGACCGAGACGGACATCGTAATGCGCAGCGACAAGCAGATCCACCAGTATACAACACTCCACCACCTCAGTACCAGGAATGCCCACCGCAATATCAGCCACCTACAGACCACCACTATACTCCACGGACGCAACCCCAGATGTATAAGTCAACCGCTACCCAGACCTCGAACCGCGGCCGTGCGCAGAAATACAACGCGCCGCAGCCGTGGGAGGTACCTGTCGCCGGTACAAGTGACGACTATAGCAGGCATCCAGCAGTCACCAGAGGTAGCAGCTCTCCGAAGCCCTCATCATCCGCTCAGCTCAGTAGCCGCAAGGGTAGTTCCCACAGAGCAACGTCTCTGCCAGCCCGTGAAGTAGCTTACGACGACGACTACTACCGCGATCAAGAAGACGCGTATAACTGGGGGTACGAGAACGGCGGTACAGATGGCTATCAACTAGGATATCAGGATGGCGGTGAACTTGGCTACGAACAAGGATATGGAGAAGGAGATGAAGATGGATTTGTGAGAGGACACTACACTGGAGTGATGGCTGGATATCAACGAGGGCATATAGACGGTGCTTGGCGTGGCACACGCCAGGGATATAACGAAGGTTGGATAGATGGAGAACAGTCCGGGCTACAGAAAGGGTACATGAAGTACGGACACCGCAGATATGATGAGGTTGATATGCAGGAACAGGAACGACAGATCAGGGCCGAGGAGAAGGCAAAACGACGTATAGCGCATCTGTTGGGTATTGATAAAGGATACAACCAGAGAAACAAGCAGTTGGAGCGGGATGGTTTCTAACTAATAAGCTGTTCTGCTAGAGCTTGAACAAATGGATGACAAAGTGTCTTAGGATAGCTGTTCTCGGTGAAGGTGGACGTGCCAACAACATAAAAATACGCAGTGAAAGTAGCTCTGAAGTGGCTTTGTCTGTACCGGAGCGCCAGAGAAGCCATGGCCTGACGCCAGAACATTCCCAACCTCGTCTGAATCATGCCAGTGGCCTCTGAGCGCCAGAGACACAGAAGAGAATCTTGATTGCTCGCAAGAGGTCAGAGAGGACAATCGATATAACCTTGACATTACCTGCTGTTTATGTACCCGGACCGTCCGTGTCGGCACAAAACACAATGTCATCTTTAAACGGACGGGCTACCGCACGCTATGTACATGCACATCAGTGACACCAGAATGCTGCCCTGACATTGGACTCTAGTAGAAATTTGAAGAAGCAGTCTCTTTGGTGACCGAATCAAGTCGAAGAAAGCAATGACCCTCACCCTCCGGCTTGGTGCTTCAAGAGGAACTCTAGAAGCTTGGGGTCATTTAGAAGCTCACTACCGTTAGAAGTTGCAACATCCGGATTGGGATAGTACCATGCGGCAACAGCTGTGATGCAATACACGATGACCAGCAGCGCTCCTTCTAGGTAGTTCGACTCCCTATCGCGTAAGAAGTTGCCGACCACAAGGATGGACAGCACCATCAGTGCAATCATGAAGATCTCAAAGTTGAGGTCCATGTCCTTCTTCATGGCCCACCCAACCAGGACAACCAACGGCGCGTTGAACAAAGCTGTTTGAATGGAAGGTCCAATGCAGTGGAAGATGGCGAAGTTCATCTGGCCGTCCCAAGCTTCGTCGATGGCCGTCAGATGCTCAGCAGCCTTTTCAACCAGTGGCAGAAGTATTAGACCGAGAAACTGATCTGGAACACCTCTCTCCACCACATCGTCGATCCTTTCGACTAGGAACACTGCAAACAAAGTAACCAGGGTGATTGCGGAAGTGATGGCGACCGCGCATTCGGTGAAGGTCAGCTTCGGCTTGGCAAGATCATCATGACGGTCTAGATCTTGGTGCTCGTCTCGCTCAAGAACCTCGTCAAGCTCTCGGTGGTGGCTCGAGGTGTTGAAGATGATGAAGCTGTGGTAAGTCAGCTTTGTGTGGTATGGACAGCTGAAGATTGGAGACCAACTTACATAATGAATGCAATGATTAGCAGGATGCTGGTGACCTGACTGATCCTTAATATGTCGTGCTGCAGTTTCTTCTCCGTGAAATCGCCATGCGCCTTCTTTCTATGGACAGCGCTTCCTTTCAATGCGGAGTAGAAAGCGCTTGGAATCAGCAAGCCAAAGCCCGCAACCAACAGCAGCCCAGTGCCAACCTCACTGATCGCAGAGCTGAATGTCTGTACTTTTTTCCTGACGCCGCCCACAAAGAAGCATAATCCCAAGCACAGCAGTAGGTTCGTCAGGATACTGCCCAGTATGGCAGCCTGTATGACCGGTATCAAGTTCCCGTCCTCCGCGCTCTCCGCTCCCGGCTTATGCTTGATGATCAATACCAGGAACAAGACAATCTCTATGATGCTCCCGAATGCCGTCTCAATCAATGTCCCGGAGACCTTGGGTAACTTCCTTGCAAACTCCTGCCCGGCAAAGCCAAGCAGATTCGCCGCTGGAACCATGGCAATATATGATGTTGCGAAGATCCATAGGTGGGCATTTGTGGCATAGCGGAGGACGATAGCAATGAAGGGAAAAGGCCAAAGAAGGTTTACGAATTTGGAGACAGGGTTCGAGGAGCGCCAGGATATGCGGAGGAAATGGGTCGGTGAGAAGCCTGTGCGGTGAGATTCGCCTTCGTTGTGGATATGGAGGTGAGGAAGGAGGGAATGATGTTCGGCGTGGCCGTCTGCCATGTTGAGGATTCGTATAGCTTCTCCAGTCTGAGCGTGACAGAGTTAGCGTGTTATGACAGCTTAATGGGAGCTGTATATAGCTATGAGCGGAGGAGGCTGGGATGGCGGGGTTCATGTCTTGGCTTACCTTGGCTGCATTGTATTGGATATCGAAGGAAAGCTGCTCGTGCCAAACCTTCATGCCGATAACATGTGCGTTGCAAGGGAATGTTCCGCGACACTCTTCTGGCGTTGTTGCGGGTCGTTGAGGTAGACTGCTTTTGACGATTACGAAGACCACGGCAGGTACATACCAAGGTTAGGTAGTAGTCGCGAATCTGACGGCAAGCTCGTACACTGTAGCAATTGTATTTCATTCCAGTGGTATCATTAGTTGCAAAGCAACGCCTCCAACAACATCCTGTAGAGCAGCCCCACACTGTCCTGTGGTAGGACTTTTTCTTTCCGCCATGAAGCAGTGTCAAAGTATACCACCTCTCGGTCACACATTTTGTCTCAAAAGCCCAAAGTTCACTTCCCTTCACCTGCGTTCTTCACTCCCTTCGCTATCCTAGCTGAGCCGTCCTCGACTCCATTGGCAGCATCCGCAAGACCGCGAGCGACGGGCCTGCCAGCGGACCCAGTAGCGCCTTCGATGATCTCGCCGGTGCCTCTTCCAGCTGCGCCAACGACTCCGCCAACGAGATTTGTAACTCCGCCTAAAGTGTTTCCAACCGTAGAAGTGACGAACTTGACGCCGGAGGAGACGCCGCTATCGTTGTTGTTGGAGAGAGGCATTCTTCTTGTAGAAGCGGGGTTGCGGAGGAAGCGTGAGATAAGCCGCTTGTTGCGTTGAATCTATGGATCGGTTATTGAGACACAAGATGATATGATCAAAGTTTAACTTTAGTGTCCGTTCGTTTGGTGTTGGAGATGGGAAAGTTAGGGAATGCGGATTTAGGGTCTTAAGATATGCAGGGTCTGAGCTGTCAGACAGTGACGTCACAGGTTCTGGTTGGAGATGACAAGAAATCCATCCGTCTGGTATAAGCAAGCCCGCAGCATACAAGCGTATATACATACGGGAGACTGCTTTCGTTCTGTAGGGACTATTGTTCTCCCCTCGTTAGAAGGGCTGTGGAGCTCATAGTACCTAATATCAACATGGAGGTTTGCTATGGACGTAACACTATGCAGCATACGCTGGCGGTTGTTCACCACTTCCTAACCTCTCAAAAGCTTCGGCTCGAATCTTTTGCAACTCCTCCCTCGCGCTCTTGAGCTGATTGGAAGCATCGTTGACTTGCGACTGAGCCCCCTGCACCCTTTGACCTTGCTCGTTGACCTGCGCACCGAGCTGCTGCACGGCGCGGTTGACCTGCTGATTAGAAGCCTTGATGCGATCATGCTGCGCAATGTCAGAGAAGATGTTGTCGAAGAAGATATCGCTGATGATGTGCCGGTTGTCAATGTTGATGGGACTCAAGTCGCGAATCGCTGGCTGCACTCTTTGTGCCTCCGCCATGTGTCGTAAGCATTGCATTACAGCACCCTGTGCCTGAGCGAGAGCATCCCGTTCCATCATGTCGGCGAAGCGTCCACCGCCGCCCCAGATGTCCATGGTGGATGCGCTGATAGCGCTGTTCATGTTCTGAGCCGCCAGCACCAGGAACTTCTGTGCCTGTACCAGTTCGTTCAGCGCCCGCTTCTCGTTGCCCAACTGCATCTGACACTGGTCGAACCAACTCCGCGCTTGTTCCACCGCTTGCTGCATCTGATCCTCTCCAGGCACCTCTGGGGTTGGCCCGCCGAAGATGGTCTCGTACAGGTTGTCGAGCTCCCTTTGCGCCTTCTCGTGTTTGGCTGCGTCCGCTTCGATACGCCGTTGCTCGGTTTCCGCTGTTTCCAGCGCCTTGGTAAGCTCCTCGCGACTTTGAGTTGTTTCGTGTTCCTTCTGCCATGCCTCCAAGAACTCCTTCTCCTCCTTCTCCTGCCGAGAGGCGAACTTTTCCTTCTTTCCGCTTAACTTGTACATGTACCGCTTGGCAATGGAATCTCGGTAGTCGACATGCTCCTGCCTTTCCTTCTCCGTTTTCCTATGTAATCTCGCAAGCTCCTTGTTGGTCTGCTCAATCTGAGACTTCAGGTCCTGGATGTATTGCAGGTTTTGTTTTGTAGCGGGGGCGGCGTATTCCGTCTGGGTAAGAGTAGACAGGAGCTGACGGTTCTGCTCCGCCGCTTCGCGTAAGGTGGTGGTGAGGGAGGCCATGTTCGCGGAGCGTGTAGATTTGCGGGTTCAACTGTGAGACGAGTGACTGCGTGTAGTAGAGGAAGCAACTTGGTCCTCTTCTTTATGTAGCCATTGAAGAACTGAGAAGCGCCGGTCAAACAATTCAATTGAGGTTGTTCGTGACGTCGCTTGCACTTGCTTGGCCGAGGCGGTGCATCCGCCAAGGTGGAAGGAATGGGAGCTCATCCGGTCGCTCCATTGCCGCCAAGTGGACGTGGCAGCCATTGCGAGCCCACGTTTGTAAAACCGGGGGTGCCGGTCAACAGTTGAGCGCTGAAGAACAGAATCGTGAATCTTCAGTAATGTGCACGGACCGCGTCAACAACCACTGCTGCGGACGCTTGATGACTGTTCCGGTGGTGAAGAAAACCAATAGTTTTTCAAGGCAGACGAGCTCACTATCAAATGTGATACTTGCCATCAAAGATGAGGAACCCATACGTCCCAATCAGGCGTGTCGTACGCTCTCACAGGCAGCTTCCGTATGCTCAAGAAAGCCTCAACCACCAAAAACAGCCTGGCAATAATGTACGCAAAGCCACATATCGTACACAACACAATGAAGAACGCCAGAACAAAACGACCAGTCTTCATCGCGAGGAGCTTCTCCCACAGGTCATCGATTCGTCTGCTTAACTTCGCCGTCATATTCGCAAGTACCCAGATGAGACCGGATGTGGTGATCCAAAGGGCTGATGCTCGCCACATCCAAGCCTCAACCGGTGTAGGGAAGTGATCGTACCAAGCCGCCGCGTGTATGCCGCCAAAGATCATGCTGGCGAACCACAGGATCATGCCAATTAGTTTTCCTTCGACCCCTTGGAGGAGCCCCGTACCCTTCGCCGACCAGTTGTCGATGTATGGCTTGACCAGTTCCTCGTGCTTGTTGTAGGGGAAAGCCAAGTCCAAGGTAAGAGGATCGTTGTCTTTCGTATCCGTGGACCGAGGCTGCAATGCTTCGGCCAAATCCAGAAGAGGTGGGTATTCTCTCACAGCCTGAGCTGCCAGCTGCCAGCGTCTGAGATGCATGCTCGTTCCATCGGCTGCCGTTAACCTTTCCGTGATGCACGTTGCTTCTCTTTCAATTCTGAGATCCGCGGGCTTCTTCTCAGTTGTGGTTGTAACTTTCTTCCTCCCAGCTGAAGTATCGATCTCTTCCCTTAGCCGGAATGTACCCAACTCTTGTGAGTACACAAGCCCATTCAGCTCAGCCTCAGCAACGAGCAAGCGCAGCAGACCCTCTCTTCGTCGATGTTCGCCGCTTATTTGGCTCGACATATACATGAAGGTTCCAATGGTTTGGATCCAGGGTCCGGTAAGTTTGGTGGGTTCCTGGATCATTCTCGGTTTATTCCACCAGAGCATGTACACAACGAAGGCCGAGAAGACATGGCCCAGGGTGTTGACTTCGAGCAGTGTAACCGGGAGGTGCTGAGCCACACGAGCAATCATCTGGATCACAAACCAAGTTGCCTGAAGAAGCACAATACCTTTGGCTATTCCATCCGCCTTGCTTTTGTCGACGATATCGGCCTTGGTGATGTCCGGAATATGTCCACAGCGCGCAAGAAGAGCAATGCCGCGAGCGGTGAAGATGAGACGACGCTTCTCGGGACTGAAAGATGCGCGGTCAGGAATGATCGACGGGTCAAACTCGAAGCTGAAACCACCCATTCCAGCATAGAGCGCATGCACGATAGTCCACTGGGTTGCGGTTTCTTTCTGGACGGACATCCGCCGCCCATGTTGACTGCCCTTGAAATTCATTAGCAACGGTCGTACGTTTCGGGATTCTCGCGTCTTGCGTACATCCGTGTCCGTAGCACCTCCAACAGTCTCTTCGCTTTCAAACCCTTCACCTAGCTTGATGCACTCTCGTACTTCCGCAAGGAGAGCTCGCGCTGAGGCCAACTGTTTCCACGCGGCAAAGCAAACCAGCTCCGGACCAAAGACACCCAACAATATCCACTTCAGGTTCCGTATCCAGAACCGTGAGTAGGGCTCTCCGTACGGCGGTACGTTAAGATGCATTGCCGACCAGACACAGAGAGCCAACGTCAACAGACATGATGTGATTAGGTCGTATGTGTCTCTTTGGTTCGGTGTGTTGTACCAGCCAACGGTTTCTTCGTTGGAGTAGTCCTCGCGCCGGTCTAGCACTGGCGCTCCTCTGGCAAGGTGCGATTTTTGAATGACAAAGGTCAGAAGTAGAAGAGACACAACCATGTCGGCGCAGTCACTAGCGGGCCAGGGTGTAGTAGACAACCGTTACGTACTGGCTTTAGATGTGTGTTCGAGGGTAGCAGGGCGGGACAGGCACTTCAAGTACGTGCCAGCCGCGACTCGATAAATCAACGCTATTCACACAAGAGTTTGCACGTCGAGCAAAGCGGAGCACTATCAAAGGAACATTCCGTTGTTAAAGGGCAAGCTCTCAATACAAACCACAGCCTTGTCAGGTATCCAGGGCGTTTCAACCCCCCAAAGAAGCAAGTTCGGTGAATGATCAACATTGAGCTGTCCCAGAAGGGATTCGACTTGCAGATCGGTTAAGTTCTGTATGGCTGAAGATGGTGTTTCAGTTCTTTTCCTGAACTGCAGTGTCCGTTAACCTCAAGAACAGAAGCATAGAGGAGGTCGATCCGAAGCGTAGCCCAGTTGGGGGCCAAGAGTGCGGTGCAGTTAGACTTCCCTCGTCCCGACCCTTCTAACTCATGCTTAACCAACCAAGATATCGGTTACAGTAACCGCCTGGACCCCCCACGTCTGCAGAATCCTCCGCCCTTGGCGCTGTCACTTCAAACAAGGCTCAGACCCTTAGACCCTGGGATTGAGTTATGAACAGGGCTATGTCGCGATCGACCCTTTGCTGCTCACAAATAGAAGTGCGTGAGCGGCCACAATCTGAACATAGCCCTTGTTCAATCGTAACACTCAGCATTAAACCTATCGTTCGCCTCGGACAGGCCACGAGCTATATTGATACTGCCTTCTCGAGATCTGCAATGACCAGTTCGCCTGCACTGCGACAAAGATTCGGATCTGGCAACGGTACCATGAAAGGCTTGAACTTAGACAACCAAGATGTTGCCAAGCTCGCCGTTTCAGCGGAACCACAAAGTGTTGTCGGAAAGCACGCGATAGGAAAGTTGGATGATTCAAGGCTGCTGCTCTTTCATGAACTAGGTACTAAGCACTTCCAAGAAGGGGTTCTTCATGACTCGCTGACTTTCGTTGCTACTCAATAGCACTGTGGCAGACGTAGGTGTTCGAGGTTTGGTTGCACAACACGCCGAGCTTACGATCGAAGGGACAATGAGTATATCCTATCCGGATACAGACCTATTTCTGGATCTTACAGGTTATCCCTCAAAAGTATACTGCGCATACATAACGAAACCGGTAAGGTCATGTGTGCTGTCTGCCGTGAGCATGTTGATCCTGTCGTTTTTTCTCTGCATAATTCCTGTCGTCGAGCCACTGCTGTCTATGGTGATCTCCATAAGATGTCTCAGCGATAGACACTGACAGGCTCCCAGTGAACATCAACTCTCACCTCTTCGGAGGCCTCCTGTTCTTCGTACTTCCATTCATCTACTACATCTCCGACACCAAACGGGTCGCACTTGTGCAAAGAGCTGATCTTATTGTCTTCTCTACTTTCTTCTTTGGGGTATCAATATGCTACTTCCTCTCATCCATGTAAGTACATCCACCTTCCAACAGTCACAAACTAACAGACTTTTGAGCTACCACACCTTCAACAACCACTCACCCACCGTCTGCGCCCGTGGCCTCCAATGCGACTTCCTAGGCATCGTAATCCTCATGTGGGGCGCCACCATCCCCTCCGTCTACTACGGCTTCCACTGTGATCTCACCCTCCAACGAACCTACTGGACCGTCGTCTCCGTTCTGGCCACTCTTTGCGCCGTCACCACTCTGCATCCCAAGTTCAGACATCCGAGCCTGCGGGTGTACAGGAGTCTCATGTACACCGGCTTGGGGCTGAGTAGCTTAGTCTTCATCTTTCACGGGATTGCTAAGTATGGGCTGGAGCGGCAGCAGAAGAGGATGAGCCTTTCGTGGATGGGGTATATGGCTGCGGCGAACTTGAGTGGGGCGCTGGCGTATGCTGCTAGGGTATGTCGACCGAGAACTGAAGTTGAAGAGATGGGTGGCTAACACTGGTTTAGATACCGGAAAGGTGGTACCCATATCGATTTGATATCTGGGGAAGCAGCCATCAGACGCTGCATGTCATGGTGATTGTCGCTGGGCTGTTCCATATGGTGGGGCTGCTGAAGGCTTTCGACTACGTGCGAACGATGGAACCATCCTGCTCGTGATCTGCGGAAGGCAGGTGATTGGAACATTGGACCTTTCAGGACTCGTAGATAGTCACCTGTGACATAGCGTTCCAGTGGACTGAGGCTATGTCGACTTGGTTGGCTTGTACCGACCAGCAATGTCAGAGCTGCCACAACCCAGGGGTACACCTGATACTATGTCCACCGCCACCGGCAGGGCAACCGACTTGTCTGACGATTTCTACAGTTACGACACTTCCAATCCATTGAGTATAACACTTCCTCCAAAGCGGGCAGAGGCGGCCTAGAGCAAGTGGTGTCTTGACTGACACGTGATCTTCCATCATTTGTGGTGTCAATTGTAGCACGATAGAAAGCCGCCAATCGTTGGGTGCCCCGATTGCAGGTCGTCGATATAACGGTAAGAACATACGTTGTCTTTGGTAGTGTTGTATGGCATAGGGAGTAGTTCACGAGCGCGAGTGTTGGAATGGATAGAGTATGTATGTGGGTCAATGGACGCAGTAAGAATGAAGCTGCCACATTTAGTGTTGTGGCTATTCACGGCAGCTTTCAAGATGTGACTGTTACAAAGAATCACATGGTCGAGGTTCAAAATTTTTTTCAAACACGATATTAAAAAGTCACAAAGTTCGCAAGGCAGTAGTGGTATTGATGGCTAACGCTTGATTGGGCTATTTGCCTAGTGCTTTCAGATGTCCTCCCACGTGAAAGAAGAGACAAAGGAATAGTGGAAAAAGGGTGGCTATTGTATGCAAGAAGTGAAAGAAAGAACAAAGAATCAGCGCATAGTCATTGCCCGTTGTCCAATGGTCGTTTTGTGACACAACGCCAAAGAGAGAGCCGCCCAGAAAGCCAATCGAGCCGCCCTCAACCATTTCATCATAACCTTGCCTGCTTTGTTCCGCAGCGCAATGTCACGCCAGGTCATCGAAGGCTCTAGCATGCGTCTTCAGGGCCAGGCATCTCCAAAGGATACGCGCCATCACCTTCTTCAACATCCGGTCCAGGGTTCCTGAACTTGACTTCCGCCGTCGTCTTGGGTGTCTTGCACTTCGTATCTATTGTGTCCGCAATCAGCATAGCAGGTCTCGCATGGTATGCTACACTGCGCTTGCTGGGATGGTAGCGGTACGATGGCTTTGGATTCATGCCACCATCTGTAGCAGCAGCTTGAGCTGGGAACGCAGGACAGACGCAGTTGCAGCCATTTGAGTCTGTGTAGCTTGACTGCGTAGGCGTTGGCGGAGCGGTTGAAGTTGGCGACGCTTCCGGTGGCGGAGGCGGCGGCGGCGGTTGACTTTCACCACCAGTGATGGTGACAGCGGCGCAGTTCATATTAAACTCCTGCTCTCTGTTGAACCAAGTCCAAGCAAATACCACATTTCCCGTCGGGATGTCCTCCGGCACAGTGAAGTTGAAGTTCTGGCCAGCAGCGTCACTTCCAGCGTCACGGTGGGGACAGTTGCCCTCGTAGCTCTTTGCAACCTGGAACGACTGTCCGCCGTCGACGGAGAAGCCCACCTGGCAGGAGCCGCCGTAGTGGTTGCCGATGCCGCTGATGTTGAACCATTGTGTGCTGCCTGCGGCCCAGGTTGCGACAGGGGCGCCGGCGGGGGTTCCGAGAAGGCCTAGATAGCCCTTGCAGGGGCGGGTCTCGGTGCGGCCGCAGCAGTTGTATGGGTATTGGAGGTATGGGTCGCCGTCGCCTTCGGCATGAGGGTTATTGGAGGCGTTGAAGGGAGATGGATAGTTGAGCTGCATGTGCGCCCAGGCGCTGGTGCCGAGCAAGATGAGCGCTGCGAAGGTACGCATGTTGTAGTGACTGAGTTCGATTTTCGATCGGTTTGAGTGAGTGAGAGAGTGAGCCGTTCTTCTGCCAGAGAAGATCTTGATGTGACAGAAAGGATTAAGCTGTTGAGTTTGAAAGAATGGAGCCTCGACAGTTCGAGGGCTTAAATGCAGTAGCCGGAAAGCAAACAATGAGTGAAAGAATGCAGACCTTATTCCAGCAAAGTCCTGTCGAGGCGTTGAAGTTGTCCAATTTGAAAGGACACAAATGAGGGGAGTTGTGGTACTTATTGAACACTGGAGATCACGAAGCACGGCTGTCACAATAGCAGATACCTGGGAGATACGTAGATCAAAACAATGCAGATTCTGCCATTCACGACCGCCCTATGACCAGAAGAAGCACTCTGCTGGAAAGACATGACCATAGAAGTCATTTGATGTGTCAGTCTAGCACTGCCATAAAGGATTTTCGAGTATGTGGTGAAGTATGAGGACGACTATTTGCAAGATCAAGCAATCTCTGGCAAAGGAACAAGGATTGATGTTGTGTTACCGAGTGAGCAAATGCTCTCCTATAACGCACTGTAGGTCCTTCCAGACACATGTGGGCGGCCGTCGTTCAGTTACACAAGGCTTCAAAGGTTGATCTCGTCGGCGCAAGGAGTGGTTGTAGATGGATGAGGTCGGTAGACGGCCAGCGCTATAAGTCGGCAACCGCTTTCCGCTGACCGCGATCACAAGCGCTGAATCAACGCGGTTTGTTTCATCCTTTTCGTGCTTTGTTCACTACAATTTCAAGTCGTCGCAGTGAGTTTGTCCCGGACTGGTAGGATGCGAGAACCGTGTTGGACGAATACATGTTCCCGTTGTCGTTGGTGAATGAGGGGAGGTTTAGCACATGGTCATCACAGAATTGCAACACCAACAAGTCCCAAAAGCTACACGACAGTGCTGCAAGCGTATATCTCGTAGTCAGGAATCGTTGCGTATGCATACATGTCAAGTACCGGATAATATAGCGATAACATGCAACACCACCACCTAGAAATCTCCTAGGTCTTGCCTATCTATTCCCAAATTCCGGCTGATATTTCAGAGTACCATCTTTCAGAAGCTCCCGCAACGCCATAGTCGCATATTGACTGGTACTCAATTGGAATTTGAGCACCACGCCAATCTTATCGGCCTTCTTTTCGTCAACCTTGCCCTTGACACCTTCCAGGGGTATATCGTCATTGGAACCGGGTTCAGTTTTTGAAGGAGGCTCAGACCGAGGCGCTTTTCCTAGTCGACGCAACACATCAAGGTCCGTCTCTACCAATTGTTTGTTGTCGTCGGAGTATGCCACCACCTTGTACTCCATGTCTTGGTTTGCTTGACCCATCAGCGTGCGGTAGCTTCCTGAAAGGCTATAGTCCTTCTGCTTGCGGCGCATGTCATGCGGATTCAGACGACCACCTTCAGCGCTGCCCATGAAAGTCTTGTAGTACTCACCAGACTCGTTCTTCGGATACTCGACGTCATACCCTGGCTGAGGAAGTACAATATCGAAGATTGTGTATCTACCGCTGTCTGCTTCCTCATTGGTTAAAGGGCGTGCCCGTTCATAGCTTTCTTCGGCATGCGCTGCACGGTCGTCGGCTGCTACTTCAACGATAAGTTCGCCTTGATCGTCGTATTGAGCTCCCTTGGGCTTCTTTGACGCTTCGTCTTGTTCTACAATGACAAGGTCGCCTTCAACAACCTTGGCCCCGTACAGCTCCCATCGCTTCGTGGCAGCTTTGTTCCACACCCATGACTGGTAGGCATGTACGTAGAGCAGCCGCAAATTCCGTGGAATGTGTGCCAATGCGCCGAACCAGTCATTCCGTTGTTCTGCCAGTCCTCCACCTTGTGCCTTCCTGCCGAGGTAGTTGATCACCTCATGTTCTCCAGAAAACCTTCGTGGTAACCTTTTCAGCGCTTGTTTGCTGTCCTTCGTTGTGTTCCAAGTGAAGATGGCGTCGGCGCGTGCAAGATCATCAGTAGCAAGGTTGCCCTTTGGCGCCTTGCCCTGGGAAGCTCTCATCACGTCAGGGTCGACACTCAGGATACCTTTGACAGCGCCTTCAAAATCTCCCTTCAAAATGCTGATACCGATCATGTGGGTGCCGGTATCGTATGATCCAAACCGCTGAGGGCCATAGTAGTTGATGAATCCATTCTGCCGGTAGTCGTCCGCTGCTTTCGATACTATCCGTTCCGCTAGCTGAACTCGCTCCTCGACCGGAAGTCCTTGTTCACCTGGAAAGTTGCAGTCCCGTAGTGTAATCGTGAACTCGTTCCCTGTAAGGTCTCCAAGCTCAATCTGTTGTTGCTCGTACTTGAAGTCACCCAAAGTTACGCCATACAACCGGCCTGACAACGACGCCAGCCGGTCAGCGGAAACTCGATATCCCGAAGCCCTTTGAACCGTCACTGCCCTGCGGTCTTTAGTCCCAGCGAAGCGGAATCTCTTTCCATTGACACCCGACATCTTTCCAATCAACCCCATTACCTCCATTGTATCCTTGTTCTGCTTGAAGATCGTAAAGTGCAAATGCTCGCCACCTATTGTGTCCCATGCCGGCTTCCCTCGAAGACCTGAGCTGGCTGAAGGATCATCTCGAGCGGCCTTCCTGTTTCCAGATTTTCCAGCCGCGGTAGCCGCTCTAAACTCGATGCGATCTCCATCCACAGTCTTGGTGTCCACCTTTGACGCGAACACCCGTCTGATCGCTTGATGTGCCTGTGTGCGGAGGTCCCTATCCTTGAGCTTGCTACTGAAAACGGACATGAACTGGTTCGTCTTTCGGTTTGGATGCCTGATGATCTCTTCGTGTAACCGAATCACTTCTTCTGCAGTTTCCTCTCCAAAGATGCCTACCAGCTCAACCCGATCTTCCTCTTTTATACCTGCAGAAGGCTTCTCCTCCTGTGTCGCAACTTCATCTGATGCAGCAGGGGCGGGTCCTGGTCCATTTCCGTTGGCCTCCGCTGCGACTTCCGCAGCATTACCGTTGCTGGTCGCGTCGCTACCCACGGACTTCTCCGGGTTTTCCACGACATTGGCATTCTGTGTCTCTGGTTTCGCGAACTTTGGCGCATCTAAATCTCTCAGGTGCAACACTTCTCCATTTGGCGTGATCTCATTGACCAGAAAATCCGTGTACCGCTGCTTGAATACCCCCGAAAACCCAGGTACAGCCGTCGAGACAAAGGCGGAGATACCGAGACCTCGCTCTCTATCCTTCTCAGCATCAGCAGGATTTAGAGTTGCAGTGTCGATTCTACGGATTTTGTTCGAAGGAGATTGTGCGCTGCGCGGCGACGGTGACGGGGATTTCGAAAGTCGAGGCCGCTTCCTAGGCGTTTCTGCCATTTGAGCGGTTGTAGTCCAAGGTACTTTGAACTCTCCGATTGGCCGTTTGTCTAGTCTGCAAGAGTAAGAGAAGTATCGTCGGAGCATCGCCCCATGGTCGTTTCGTGCTGGACCCGAAAAGGTTCGGGAGCTTCCATGCCAAAATTTGGATCCTCGGCGGAGTAACCTCGGCTGTCCACTCCCGCAAATGACGGAGGCCGTTGTCGGGTTGATGGAGCTTGGACGGAAACCGTATGCCGAATTTTTAATGTCTCTTCCTGGAATCTCATCTTATCCTGCCATTGAGGCTTCTCTATTCTGGTTTCCCTTGTGTCAATTAAGTTCTCTTAGCGATGTTGCGGTCAGCTGCACCCAGACTATCCCAGGCCTCGGTCTCGCGACCACTGGCACATGCTAAACCAAGGTGTCCCTCCTCCATCGTCTCCGCACGAGCTACCCGAGCCTCTCCTCGTTGCTATACAACCGCTTTCTCTAGATCCACGGCCTCTCTCTTCCAAAACTCAAAGTCAAGCATATCTTCGCCCAGTTTTAGAGCCTTATCAAATAGTGCAAGGATGGCACAGTCAACGAGAACAGAGACGGACGCCTTCGGGCCGATCGAGGTTCCATCAGACAAGTACTGGGGAGCACAAACGGAGCGATCACTGGAAAACTTCAAGATCAATCAGCCCCAAGACAGGATGCCCCCTCCAATTGTCAGAGCTTTTGGTATACTCAAGGGAGCGGCGGCAGAAGTCAACATGGAGTTCGGCTTGGGTAAGAATTCCAGGCACTTGGGTAGGAAGAAGGACACCGCTAACAGCAGCAAGACCCCAAGATAGGAAAGGCCATCAAGCAAGCCGCAGAAGAGGTTGCGTCTCTCAAGCTCATCGACCATTTCCCCCTCGTTGTCTGGCAGACCGGCTCCGGTACCCAATCGAACATGAACGCCAACGAAGTCATTTCCAACCGCGCAATCGAGATCCTAGGTGGAGAGATGGGCTCCAAGAAGCCAGTCCACCCAAATGACCACGTCAACATGTCTGCTTCCTCCAACGATACCTTCCCCTCCGTCATGCACATCGCCGCCGTTCTCTCGTTCCAAGAAGAGCTTCTCCCCGCTCTCACAAGCCTGAAGGACGCCTTGAAGAAGAAGCAGGACCAGTTTGAGCGCATAATCAAGATTGGAAGAACACACTTGCAGGATGCCACCCCGCTGACGCTCGGCCAAGAGTTCTCGGGGTACGTCACACAGCTGGAGTATGGCATCGAGCGGGTCAAGTCGGCTCTCCCAAGGCTGTTGTACCTCGCTCAGGGTGGTACTGCCGTCGGAACCGGGCTCAACACTTTCAAGGGCTTCGACGAGAAGATTGCCGCTGAGGTCAGCAAGATGACGGGGTATGAGTTCAAGACTGCGCCGAACAAGTTCGAGGCACTTGCCGCCCACGATGCTGTTGTGGAGGCTTCCGGACAACTCAACACTCTTGCTGCTTCTCTCTTCAAGATTGCTCAAGACATCCGATTCCTGGGTTCCGGTCCGCGATGCGGTCTTGGTGAGCTCAAGCTACCCGAAAACGAGCCTGGTTCCTCCATCATGCCCGGAAAGGTCAACCCGACGCAGTGTGAGTCCATGACCATGCTTTGCACGCAAGTCTTTGGCAACCATGCTGCTACGACGTTCGCTGGCTCGCAAGGAAACTTCGAGCTCAATGTTTTCAAGCCTGTGATGATCAGGAACCTTCTTCACAGCTCGAGGTTGCTAGCGGATGGTATGCGAAGCTTCGAGAAGAACCTTGTTGGGGGTCTTGAAGCGGATGAAAGGAGGATTGAATCGCTGTTGCATGAAAGGTGAGTTATTGAAATAAACCGAACCCTCTTGAGAGACTTTGCTAACATTGCGCGCAGTCTTATGCTTGTCACATGCCTGAACCCCGTTATCGGGTACGACATGGCCTCCAAGGTTGCGAAGAATGCGCACAAAAAGGGCCTCACACTCAAGCAGAGCGCAATGGAGCTCAAGGCGCTAAGTGAGGAGGACTTTGACAAGTATGTCCGGCCGGAGCTGATGCTGGCACCAAAGGAGAAGAAGTGAAGCGCTGTCTTGAGCGGTGTACTGTACCATCTGTAAATATAGCATATAAGCAATCAACGCATCTTGAAGTGAACTTCAATCATAAACTGGATGTCTTCCGTCTAGTCATGAGTGTTTGCAAATGACATCAGCCTGTGTTGTCCCGAAATGGCTTAGCGCACTAACACGTAAAGTCGCGTTCTCCGCCTAATGGCCGCATTTCAACGGCCAACCCACCCTTTTGTGCGCAAACGGCCAACAACCCACCAAGATGCCGGGACTACAGATACCAGCGCGAAGACGAAGAACAGTGGACGAAGATGATGACGACGACGATATGGATGCATCCGGAGGCAGCACCACACCAGCCAGCAGTCGGATGGTTTCGAACGGGTACAAACGGCAGCGGATACAGGACGACGCGTCTGAGGATGGCGTTGACGGAGAGGAGGAAGATGAGGTGCGCTTGGGTGCACTGGAAAGTGCAGCAAGAGTCATTGGAGCTGACGAGAGGTAGTCTGACCAAGTTGACGGAACCGAATCACCGAGCCCGCAACCGCGCCAGAACGATGCGGAGATTGGGGAGGACGAATACCGCTTGGAGAAGCACCAGCCTGGGTCGATTGTGCGGGTGAAGCTCACCAACTTTGTCACTTACACCGCTGCCGAATTCCATCCAGGACCCAGTCTAAACATGATCATCGGACCGAACGGCACGGGCAAGAGTACATTGGTTTGCGCAATATGTCTCGGTTTGGGATGGAGTCCTCAGCATTTGGGACGGGCAAAAGAAACATCAGAGTTCGTGAAGCACGGCGAAAGAGAAGCGGAGATCGAGATCGAACTTGCTGCTGGTCCCAAGGATAGGCGGAACCCAGTCATCAAGCGGAGGATCATAAGGGCGAACAACAAGTCACAATACTTCATCAACGGCGAGAGTACAAGTGGGAAGGCGGTCAAGTCGCTGGCGCAAAAGTTTGCAATCCAAATTGACAATTTGTGTCAGTTCTTGCCGCAGGACAGGGTGGTGGAGTTTGCGGCTTTGTCACCAGTCGATCTGCTGACGGCGACACAACGGGCAGCCGGTCGGCCACAAATGGCGGAGTGGCATGAGGAGTTGAAGAAGTTTAGGGCGGATCAGAAGAAGCATCAGGCGGAGCAGGCTATTGCGCAAGACACACTCAAGAATCTTCAGGCGAGGCAAGAGAGTCAAAGAGCGGATGTAGAGCGACTACGCGAGCGAGGGGTGTTGCAGCACAAGCTCGCCACTCTGGAAAAGTGCAGGCCGCTTCCCGAGGCTTACCAAGCCAAGGCACGATATGAGGAGCTTAATGAGCGGAAGAAGAAGGCTCGCAATGAGTTGAACGACTTGGAAAGGGAGGTGGAGCCCGCTCTGCAAGCGGTCAACCTGAAACAGGAATACAAGGATCTGGTCGAGCGCGCCTACAAGCAAAGGCAGCGGCTGGTGGACCATGGGGAAAAGCGGGCTACGGAGCTGAAGGGCAAATACAACGACATGACCGCGAAGATCCGCGAGTGCGAGAACCAAATCGAAGCCGAGAAAGCAGGCGAGCGGAAGAAGAGGGAAGATGTTCCACGCTTGACCCAGCAGATTACGCAGCTCCAGAAGCAAAAGGACGACCCGCCAGTGGAGTTGGACCTGGCCGCCTATCGAGAGAAGGATCGCGAGTTCACACGGCAGATGCGGGAATACGAGGACAAGGCGAGGGACATCAATGGTCAACGCGATGGTATAAGAACCAACCTGGCGGAGAAGGTACAACGAGTGAAGGGTGCCCAGAACGAGCTTAATCTGTTGCGTTCGCAAGCCGGACAGAGAGAAAGACGACTGCAACAGGCCAACGCCAATGTTGCGGAAGCATGGAAGTGGATTCAGCAAAATCAAGAAAAGTTCAAGGAGCGGGTCTTTGGCCCAGCACTCGTGGAATGCTCCATCAAGGATCCCCGATTCGCGAACCAGGTCGAATCACTCATCCAGCAGGCAGATGTTCTGGCCTTTACCGTCACTAACAGAGACGACTTTAGGTTGTTGCAGGACCAACTGATGGACAAGATGCGCTTGAACAACGTCAACATTCGCAATATCAGGATGGGACTCGAAGATTTCAGGCCACCGATATCCGACCAAGAGCGTGAACGCTTAGGTTTCGCTGGTTGGGCCATTGACTATTTGGATGGGCCAAAAGAGGTTCTTGCCATGCTGTGTGACGGTGCCAGGCTGCATCAGAGTGCCATCTCGCAGCGGAACATGTCCGATGCTGAGTATCAGGCAGTGGTCCAAAGCCGTATCCAAACCTGGGCTACGCCAAGGTCCTTTTACAAGATCACGCGAAGAGCCGAGTACAACGCAAGCTCTACTCAGGTCAAGGAAGTGCGTCCGGCTAGGTTCTGGACGGATCAGCCTGTTGACCGGAGGCAAGAACAGGAACTCCTAGACAACATTACAGGTTGGCAAGGTGAGGTTGACGAGATGAAGGGACAGGAACAATCATTCGTGCAGCAACTGCACCGCAACAAGGAGCTGTATGGGCAGCTCAAACAGGAGCAGAAGGAACTGGCCGACGAGAAAGCTGCGAAGCAGAAAGCTATTGCGGAGCACGCTGGCCTGGATAGCAAGCTGAATGTGTGCAAGAAGCGGCTCGCCGATCTGCAGGCTTCTGCCGCTCAAACCCGGGAGCGGATCAGCACAATCGAAAACAAAGCTCTGCAGATTGCTAGCGATAGAGCCACCCTGGCACTGGAGTACGCATTGGCTGTCAACCAGCTGAAGGACTTCCACACCGACCTGTTCCAAGCGGAGATAATCAGGATAGAGGCCGTCTCCGAAGTCGAGATCCTTGCAGCCAGAAACGCAGAGGTACGGGAGCAGCTTGCGGCACGGCAGAGGGAAGTTCAGCAGATCGAGGGCGAAACCCAGCAAGCGCGAAACGAAGCCAAGAGGCTCTTCACCGTCGCCAACCAACTGCTGGCATCCATGACTGCGGAAGAGAAGGAGATCAAGGACTCGCTTCCCGCTGGTATCTCCGTGGATGAGCTCGAAGCTGAAATTGAGTCTGCGAGAGCGCGCTTAGAAATGACGCATGGTGGTAACCCGGCGGCCATTGAGCAGTACGAGACTAGAGCCAAGCAGATTGAACGGCAAGAGGAGAAGCTTGCGGGTGTTGAGGAAGTGTCGCGGACATTGGGCGAACAAATTGCGGAGATCAGGACCCAGTGGGAGCCTGAACTGGATGAGATGGTGGCCAAGATCAGTGATGCCTTTTCATTCAACTTCAGCAAGATTGGGTGCGCGGGTCAAGTGAGTGTGCACAAGGATGAGGATTTCGACCAGTGGGCCATCCAAATCCAGGTCAAGTTCCGGTAAGTCTTCCATTTGGTTTGTTCTTCCTGTTGTATGCTAACGAACTTGCCAGTGAGACCGAGAACCTCTCAATTCTTGATTCCCACCGTCAGTCCGGCGGCGAACGCGCAGTATCCACCATCTTCTACCTCATGGCATTGCAAGCCTTGGCCAAAGCACCCTTCCGCGTCGTCGATGAGATCAACCAAGGCATGGATCCCCGAAACGAACGTATGGTCCACGAGCGAATGGTCGACATTGCCTGTAAGGAGCATACCAGCCAGTACTTCCTCATCACACCGAAGCTCCTGAGTGGGCTGAAGTATCATCCGAGAATGAAGGTCCACTGTATCGCGTCTGGAGAATGGATGCCGGAGAACTACAAGGATTTAGACTTCAAGGAGCTTGTGAAGGTGGCTATGAAGGTCAGAGGTTTGCGGCGGCGGGCTAGTGTTCTCTAGGCTTCTGTTGGAGTCGGAGTTTGTCATTTGAAGCGTTACGTGTTGATGAAGACTGGTCGGAGGTTCTTTGCCTTTGTGATACCATATGCTAGGGCGGTGCATGTATATATAGAGCTGTTCATTCGGTGTTAGGTGGGACAGAGGGTCCGTTGTCGGATGTGCGTTCATCCCAAGGGGTCAACTCCTCGGCGCCCTGTTTCTGTACATTGTTGCACGGCTCTACTAGATGCCGCTCGGAGGCTGAATAGCTACTGGACTTGGTTGAGATACTGTGAAGTTTCTGAGGCCATAAGCCAGCCGGTGGAGACCATTGCATGCTACCGTGGGAGCAGCAATCAACTCACGTCATGCGTGATGGTTTGATCTCTCAGCCTAGTCAGCTTGTACTTCTCGGCTTGAATAGCACAGCCCATTGGTGTACCAATGTGCAACGAGGACTTGATGTTTCACCCGCGGTTGAGCACGATCAGCAAACTGGTACCAAAAACGTGAGTTTCCGTGCGGTCTCGTGACGCCATTGCCAAGCCCTGACAACGTCAACCTCCGCAACGTCGCAAACATTTGCACGAAAACGAATGACACTCTTCAGCGACTCCATGCGCATTGCTAAGGTAGAACGACTTGAGCGTGAACATGTGCGCTGACAGTCTGACTCCGCTTCGATGGCGATTGGCCAATGTTTGCGACCGGCTTTTGCCACAGTCTTACCTAACCTGGAGAAGCTGAAGCAGCAACGTTTACCCTCTACCTTCTTTCGTCAAGAAGCTGAAGCGGCTGACATAGCACAGCCTCGTGAGATCAAACAAGCAACCAATGACGAAGCAAGCAAGCCTTGACATACATGTGTAACTTGTGGTCGGAGACCACGGCTTCGTGAGACCAGGCGCAACTTCCTCCTGGATCGGACCGTTGGTGCCTGCAGATGCCAGCCACTTGACATATCGAAAGGTATATGACTGCCAACGTCACCATCCAATTTCCTCTCGACTAAAGTCAACTGTCCCATCATCCTATCTCATTCATCTTAATTAGACCGTGTTGCCTACCATTGGCCTACACCTTTGTCTTTGTACACTTTCAAAGAACAAAACCTAGCCTGACCGGCCGCAATAACCCGCAAGACTTCCAAAATAATTGACGTTTTCTCTCTTTGAGCTTCTGCAGAGCCATACACGAGATTCACTATGCTCGGTCCCAGAACTCTCCTTGTCCTCTTCTTCTACTTGACAGGCATCCAAGCTCTGTCGCTCCGCCGAAGCTACTCACCAGGTTTGCGTCGGCGATTTCCACTCGTCAACGACACCGGAGCTGCTGGGAATGGCACTGCGGCCAACGGCACCGTGTCACACAATGCAACTGCGACACCCTTCGTCATCTCATCCCTCCGAGGTCACTATATGGGAGTAAACAGCGGCCTCCCCGGAGGATCATGGCCACCAGGGACCACATTCAACACTAGCGTCGTGTTCACAGTTGCACCGCCCAATGCGACGAACACCACTGTGACTTGCAGCACGGAATGGCCCAACCATGTTCTTCCGCCTACAAAGTGGACGTCCTGTGACGATCAGTACATGCGGTTCCGTTTCCGCAACGGCAGCAGAGGGCCATATGACTTCACGTTGGATCTCGTTGATGCTGCTCGCAGTCCGCATGCGTAAGTACATCTATCGTTCCTATACTTTGCAATTTCTGACGTCTCAATGTAGCCCGACCTTCTACCAAGGATCCGTCCACGTCACCGCGAACAACGCTTCTTCTGCGACCAACTACCTTAGCTGCATCGGCGGTGCTCCTCTTACCGGCATAACCTGCAACATCGGCGGACCTCTCGCACCTGGCAAGACATCCATCACCGTTCCTCTGTCCATCATCGAACCTCTTGCGCCGTTCCACATCTTCTACATCCAAACAAACAGCCCGTCTGGCCGTCCAGGACAACCTTGCGAACCCTCATTTAGCATGTCGCTTCTTGCTGGAACTGCGCATTCCTTCCCTACCACAACATGCTCAACCAGTTGGACTTGTGGCACGAACCCTGAGGGATGCAAGCAGTGTAACGGTACCTCAACAAGCTTTGAGATCAATGTCCCGGAGGGTGGCAACCCACTCAGAGAGTTCAACCTGAGCCTTGCCCATGCCTACACCTCATTGCCTGGTGTCACAGCCTTGGAACCTGGCTTACAGTTTATCGGCAAAGGGAGCCTTGCGCTCCCGGGAGACCTGGAGTGGAATACCAACTGTGGAGCGAGTGGAGCTTGCCAAAACGGGTTGCAAATCCCAAAGACTCGTGAGGAATCGCCGCTGGTGTTGATTGTGGACTATGATGAGATTGATTGGATCGAGTGAAGAATCAATGGTCGACACATGCTTTGGGATTAGTTGCGTGATGGTGGGGTATCAGATAGCATCCAGCGTTGTTCTTCATGTAGATGAATGTTCAAGCAAGCGCAATCCAGAGATATAGATAATGCAACCCCTATCATTCTTCACTATGTCTCTCTCGGCCCCTATCATACTTGTCAGTTCCGTTGAGGTTCAGCACAGTATCAACAAGCCACACCACCAACCTGCTGTGCTCGCAGACCGATTGTGTCTTTCAATAAGCGATCTCGCATCGCAATGCAACGTTGGAACTGTATTGCGACACCCACGCCGTACATCACACGGGAAGACCCGTACATGTCCCATCCAGTTGAAGGCTTGATTTGACGTGCAGGATCAATCATGCAAGCACAGCTTTCAGCTCTACTTTCAGCTTTCCGACTCAGCTCGCAGAACCCCAGCCTGAACAAGCCACACATCGCTATCAGGAGCCTTCCGAAAAATTTACAAGCGACTGCACCTTTTATCAACGGAGCCGGGAGGGATTATTGCAGAAGACATGCACCCTCCTGAGATATTGCTCTACCTCCAGCGGCTTGAATCCTACGCTAGGAGACAAGTCTGGCACCTTATTCGATCTTGTGCACCGGCCGCTCACTGGACGGCCGGAGGAGGGTCGTTGCTGAGTTTGGTTTGTGAGCTGCATTCCAAGCATGAGGGCATTTCATCAGCCAGTCACCCGTTCTTTGGGGTCCAATCGGCATGATATTTGAGCGCCAATTACGGAGTAATGTGACACGCTGTAGTCCCGTACACCCTTTCACTTACAGCGAACAACTCTTAGCCTATCTCGGTCCGAATGGAAGTGCGTGTAGAACAGGAATCAAGAATCACGCCGGTTTGTTCCTCTTGCAGTTCTAAATAATGGCGTCTTTGAACACTATACAAGATAAGCTTCGTATGTGACAAATTGTGGTGGTGTTGGCAGCCCTATGACAAATTTCAGAACGCGGGACCCTTATGCCAAGCATCTTGAAGATGCATTTTGGCCCCATAGAACGGCACTAAGGCCCGTAACGAGTTAAAGCATGTTTGTCAAAGAGAGAATATAGCTTCGACGTTGATCTAGGGGATTCTCAGGATTGCTGTACTACTATGAAGAGTATGAAGGCTCCATCTATAAAGCTCTCGCGCTCTGAATGGTTTCCTTTCCCCCAAGTCGTTGCTTTAACTTTCTCAGATCCGTACTCCGTTTTCGTTACCATCGCAGGAAGGCATTGGGATTGGAAACCCCGTTTCTTCGCATCAACATGTCCGTAGGCTTATCAGCTCAATCCGCCATTGTTGGCGAGGTTCGCATCCCAGATACTCCGGCTATGTCCGCCGCGAAGTCCTTCATCGAGGAACATTTAGATCAGCCTACATACAACCATGTGATGCGCTGTCTGTTCTTCGGCTTTGCAATCGCTTCGAGAATGATAGACTCAGAGGAGATCCAGAATCGTGACCAGGAAGTCCACGCTATATCAACGATGTTCCATGATATGGCGTGGAGAGTTCAGTCTCGGGCTACGAAGGCCTTCGTCAGCAAGGAGAAACGATTCGAAGTCGACTCGGCCGATGTCGCCAGACAATTCCTGTCGTCACTTGAAGGAGACGAATGGCCGCAGTCGCGCCTGCAGCTCGTCTGGGACGCTATCGCCCTACATGGAACCCCTTCAATTGCGATGTACAAGGAACCGGAGGTATCATGTACCTCGTTAGGAATTGTAGCTGACTTTATGCCGCCGAATACACCCATCATCCCTGGCAACAAGGGGTCGTATGTGAGCGATGAGGAATACGAAAATATTACACAAGCTTTCCCTAGGACCGGGTTCTTGGAGTACTTCAAAGAGACCATGTGTCACCTCTGTGAAGCGAAGCCAAAAACGACCTACGATAATTTCGTTGGTGGGTTCGGAGAAGTGTTTGTTAAGGGGTATAGCCTCAAGGGAACACGCTTTGTGGATAGTGTTGTCAATGAACTAAGGCGATTAGAAGTGGTTTGAGACACTATTATATATCTTATATACCTTATTGTTACTTCTTAGTTAGGTGCCTTTATTAACCTAGATTCAAAATATATAATCTTGGAAACTTATAGTATAGTCTAAATATAGGTGATATGATTTGTTTTAATATAAGAAATAAGGTTCTTATAGTATTGGTTTTGTAGTAGATTAACTTCTCTTAAATAATAAGGCTTATACAATAGTTAATTTAGTATTCTAACCTATATAGGTGTTTCTAACAAGGTTTATTGGAGATATATTAAAGTACTTGGGAATATTACAAGGTAATACCTAAGGGCTATATAGGATATATAACTAATAAACCTTAAAAGTTAGATATAGTTCAAGTAGAGCTAAGGCTATTTAAAGCTAACCCTTTAAATAGATTATTTAATATTTAGGGTATAAATACTAAATAAGTTAAAGAACTAAGGGTTTTTTATATATATTAACTATATCACTTTATGTATTTAACTAGGCCTTAGTTATTTCTTAAATAATTTTACCTTTATAATAAATTCCTAAAATAAATTATAAACTATACCTTTTATAAGTAATAAGAACTTATATTATTTTATTATTTTATTTTTTTAATTAAACCCTATTATTTTATACTTAAACTAAGTATTTTTCTTTATAAAATATATCTAACTTAGATATTATTATATTTTTATTACTCTAACCCCTAGCGTACTAGTACTTTGATATCTTTTGAAAAACTATTAGTACCCTAATATCCTCCTATATAAAAGTTGTCGGGGGCCCTATTCTAAGTACCTTTCGTTAAGGGACCTCCCCTTGATTCCTAGGTTTTTAAAAAAATCACGTGACCTCACCCTACTACCTACTTTAGGGAGGGAACTATGGTTCCGTTTTCCCGCCCCTTCTACTAACGTTTTTTCGCGTTTTTTTTTTCTATCCCATATAGGTTATTGTTGTGGTGTCCATTGTACTTCTTTGTTAGTAACTTAAAGTGTAGATTTTCTTTGTATTTCTTAGTCTAGGTCTATTGGAATTAGCTATAGGGGCCCATTAGAATTATAAGAAAAGTATAGGGAAATTATTAAAAAAGGTAGTAATAGATAGCACTTTAAAAGTAGAGTATATTTTATATAATAATAAGACCGTTGTAGCTATTAGGTAGATTATTATTTAGGTTATAGTAACTATAGTAACTATTAGTGCAACTAGTGTAGTAATAGGGTAGTAGTAGTAGTAGCGCGTATATCCATATAATAATATACGAAAACTAAGTATTATAAATAATAGAATTATATACGCTTTACTATAGTAATATAAAGAAATATTAATAGCTACTTTACGTGTATAGCTAGCCTGGGAGTAATTATATACTAGGGATATAAGTATATAGTTTAGTTGTAGTAGGTCAAAAGCTACTTATAAAGTAGGAAGTATAAGTTAAAGTAGTAAGAAGCTACTATAATTACTACGTAAGTAAAGTAGTAGCTAAACTTAATTAAAACTACTAAAGTATTTAAGGTATTGAGTTATATTAAAAACGTATTTATAGAGCTCTTGTTATATTAAGATAAATTATAATACTAGCTAGCCCCATTATAATATAAGTATATATACTATAACTTAAAAATAATAAAGGAGTATTAGTATATAGCGTACTAATAGTCCACTATAAAGAGAAAGGGTAAATTAGATAAGGAGAATAGGAAGAAAGTAAAAGCTAAGATCTAAGAAAGGGTAAGATAAGTAGCTTACTAGCGGTTTTTCTATTATAGACGTAGCTCCTATTACTTTAAGATTAGCTAAGTAGGGGAGGAAGAAGAGAATAAATAATAAGCTAGTATATATATAGACGCTAAATAGGTATTTATAATACTATAACTATATTTACGTAGAATTAAGGAGAGAGAGAAGGAGATTATTAAAGGGGACTAATAAGATAAGGTAAACCTATAGCTAGAGCGTATAGGATAGGTAGTATATTTAGGCGGGTTAAATATAGAGAACTTATTAGCTAGTATAGTGGAGCTAAATAAGAATATAGAGATAAATATAGCTATACTATAGAAAGCTATAGATAAGATAATTATATATTACTAAGAAATAGTAGAAATAGAGGTAAAATACTTTATATATATAAAAGCTATCTAGACGTAAGTAATATAAATAAAGTATATACTATTATAGCTATATATAAATACCTAGATTATATAAGACTACTTCTAGCCATAAAAGAAGATAATAATATTTTACTAACCCCCGGCGCGCCGGTATTCAAACATCTTCGGGGAAACCGCTGGTAGTCAAACATCCTCCCACACAAAAGT